>VNKC01002082.1:0-255806 GCA_008042775.1 Drosophila pectinifera
GCTTACTTGATGACTTCTGAAGAGCATAATTTGGCTAAAAATGGGATGACAGCCAAATGCCATATATATTCCGATCCGCTGTTTTTAAGGCTGTTTTGGCCAAGTTATGGATATTCTTAAGTTTGATTTGTCCAAAAATTAGGATATAAAAATGCCAATTTAAGGACCCAAAAATCCGCATACTTGATGACTTCTGAAGAGCATAATTCGGCCAAAAATAGAATGTCAGCTAAATGCCGTATATGGTTCGATTCGCCGTTAAAAGCTTAATTATTTGGCCATAAAATACTTGAAAAAATTAGCAACAAAATTTTGTCCAATTTTTGAAAAATTGATAAGGGGTTACATCATTAAAATTGTCAAAAATTGACAAAAAATTTATTTTTTCTGATCTCTAAACTCAATATGCAGATTAATTAACCTGATAAAAACTAACACAGAACTGCTTTCCGAATTTAATTTGAGGCTGTAATGACTTTGTTATGAATATTCTTAACAGTTAAGGACAGAAAAATGCATAAACCTGAGGTCTTCTGAAGAGCATATTTTGGCCAAAAATGGAATTTAAGCAAAATGCTGTATATGGCTTTCCGGTTTGAAATTTATGCTGTTTTTGCCAATTTATGGTTGATTTAAGTTATGATTTTAATTTGAATATATTTTCTATAGATTCTCTGTAAGATTCCTAATAATAGTTATAGTAAACATAGCTTTAAGGAGCCCAAAACGTTAACTACAACAGGTTGTCAGCTCATATGCTGAGATTACTATTTCCATCTTCCTCGAACCACTTATCAGCGCTTTTATGTTTGTTGTTTGGCACTCCACCCACGGATTAACCTCCGCCAGCAGCCACGAGGAGCATCCGGCGGAGTCAAATCAATACGATGCTCCAATATCCATCAATATCCCTCAGCCATCCAGAATCAGCCATCGACGAGGCTCCATTATTATAAGAGGCGCGTCGCGTGCAATTTTAACGAGCTTACGCATTTTATCGCCGGATGCGGACTCCGGGGCGGAATAAACCCGGAGACGCTGTCATCGCCTCATCATCAAGCGGACGATGTGACTGCAGTAAAAAAGAATCTAATTTAGTGCGCGGTTTGCATACAAATTCCTCTCGCAGGACTCGCGCTCCGCCATGCCGCAGCGAATCCTGCGTGACAATGAGGCTATATGTGCTGCGGCTGTGTGTGCGAGGGTGTTAATTCGCAATTGGTGTCACGATATACATTGATTCGCCATTTGGCTTATGCATTTTTCATTAATTGTCTTGTCTTGTCGCAGTAAATTCGCCGAGCAATTTAATCAAAAATTCTAATTCCAATCCGAAAGTTGGGCGCAAGTTTTTAATGACTTTTCCAACTCGGAGCCAAAGTTCCGGAGTTGCGCTGCAACTGCAATTACTGCAATCGATGCTCGACTTCAGGTGTGGCTCCAAAGGACCCAGGACCTGCCACGGCTTAGACACAACACACAACACAGCAGGCAACGAAACAAGCGCCAACCGCTAATCGCGTTACACAAAACTTTGCCTCCGAGCGGCGAGGGCAATCGAGTGCGAAATTCCACATACGCCCCGTGTGACGTGGCGCTGGCGATGGCGAAGGCATTCAAGTCATTTCCGCTTAAGCAATCAGCTTGAGGCAGCAGCGAGTCAGTCTTCATCCGAGGCACTGGGCCTCGACTGGGCCACCACCTGACATGACAGCCGCGTGCTGCAGCCGATCCGCATTTGAATGCCGCAAAACGCTGCTCGGCAAACCGACATAAATACAAACAAACATGGCTGCCTGCTGGCTGCTTCCTGCAAAGGATCTCACAGTGCACTCAAAACTGGGGGAAAACTGCACTCTTACTTAAAGTAAGTCCTAGAATATTTATACATACTTTGGTTTTACTTTAGTGTTGGGAAAGTAGGTGAGTATTTTAATTAGATATATATAATAGTCTTGTAGCTTTAGAATGTGAGATAATATATATAATAATTAGACCCTAAAAAGCCCTTGATAAGATCTTAGAACTATATATCTAGGGCCCATTGTGCACACCTCAAGCACTACTGACAGTTACGAGTTTTAGGTTTTAGGTCTGCGGGCTGCACGAGCGGAAACCGGAAACCGGAAATTTAAAGCCTTGCCGAGCAAATGAAACGATTGGCCAATGCCGCCTGTACTTTGCCCTGTTATTTGTTGTTGCCACGCAGCAGGTTTTCGCTGACGGCTCAGACACTGCGGACAGTTTGAGTTGCATTGTGCAAAAGTTTAATTACAAATTGTACTTTTTTGCCGTGGAAATTTCTGCTAAGAGCGAAACTTTTTATTGATATTGCGAGGCACAAGCAGGCAGCCCGCCGCCCCCGGATTTCCCACGAACTCCGGCTCAATGTCAAGTGTCATGTTATCCCGGTCTTATTCATGTCTGCCAACACAAAGGGTGGAGGGCTGAGGCGGAAAGTCGAAGAAATTACTTGCAAATTGATTACTGACATTGCCGTTACGGACTCTGAGAGTGTCTCTTACTGCTTAATAGCCGATGTCGCATTATCAGGCTGTCTGGGTCCGAAGAAAATGATAATACACCAGCGGACACGAAGTGCAGCGAGAGTTGATGGAAGAAGTAGTGAAGTATTTTCATTATAAGCCATTAGAGTCCTTGGAGTTATTTTAAAACCCGCCCTCTCGTCTGTGAGCCATCAATAAAGCCCTCGAGACAGCCCTGGCAGCCCTCAGCCGTCAGCCAGAAATTGCCATAAATTCATTTTTATATGTGACTCAAATTGGCAGGCAGTCGGCGGAGTCGGAAAGTGCCAAAGTGCGGACGCGGATTTCTGATTTCCGGTTACGGACTCGGAGTCCCTGCCTGCTGCACTCGCCGGGAGGGAGTGGGCCTGGCCTGCTCATGAAAGTTTTATTAGGCGTATGCAAATGTGTCAGCTTTATTTGCAATATTTCGACACGTTTCGGCATTTCGACGACACTTGTTGCCATAATGAAACTCGATGCATATTTCAGCAGTTTCGTCGCCATCAACAGCGCAACTGTTGCACAGCTGTTCGCGGGAAATTCCACGATTTATATATTGAATTATGGAAAATTACAAGGAACTGTATGGGAGTTTTGGAGCAGTGATCTGTTTTAACAATCTATCTATCTAGCTTTTTACAGATATTTTTAACTGCTTCTATTTCATTTAAGCAATGTATAGTTGTTATTTTAATTAAGTTATATTTATAATTGGAAACAGGGGATTTCAGTGATTGTCACTTTTTTGTTCCTAAAAGTATGCAGTAAATATCGTTTATATTTTGTTTTTCTGAATTATGGAATATAAGGCAGCTTGGCATTCATATTTTATATTTTACATGCCAAACTACAAATTCTTACCCACAAAATATGCTAATAAAGTACGGAAAGGCTATAATTATAGTATATATATCTAATAGAAATTATTCTCTATACCCTTTCTAAATTTATTTGTATATATTTTTTGTGTAATATTCAATTTTCTACTTTAACAGACATCTACCAGTATTTTTATAAGCTTTAGGAATATTTCCAAGCTCTAAAAAAATAATATTTCAATAAAAATATACAATAATAATAATAATTTTAATAATACAATATAATTTACCTTACCCATACATTCCTGAATATAAAATAGTAACATTATTAGTCCCATGGATGTTATATCTTAAAGCCTACTTGGCAGCCACTGCAGTTGCCCGATTGAGAGTCCTCGGATATAGACACCAGAGTGTGGGGGCATGGGTGCGCATAAATTGCTGCTATTGTTTAAATATTTGCCAACATAATTAACTTAATTCAATTGGATTTCCATTAGGGCCGCACGCACAACTCGAACGACGGCGGAGGACTCCGGAGCCACTGCCCGCCCCACTGTTTGCCCAGCTAAGGTGCATCCCCCGGCCGAGAGTAGAGAGTTCGGAGGATATCAGATGCAGGATTCAAAGGATTGGTCCTGCATAACGTATGAGCGGGAAGATGAGATGCGTAGCTGCGCTTTGACTTCGTCTACGACTTCCATGACGTTGTCTATTGACTTTCGAAATCGATTTGATTCGAAGAGACTGGAGCCAAAGGCAGAGCAGCAAATCACACAATAAAATAATTGATTCCATTTGAAATGCACACACAAAGTGGAGGACTTGGCAGTATGCGGGTCGTATCAGGACAGGACAGACAGAGGACTCCGCTTGCCGTCTGGTGCTGAGTACAACTTTATTTTCATTGTTTGCAGATTTAACATTTAACGCAACACAAACACGGAGCAGGGCAGCCGAGTCAGCTGAACTTTGGGGGTCCTGGCCCCACAATTAAGCATCCTTGTTGACCGCCTGCAGCAGCTCCTTGCGGGTCTTGCGGCGCATCCTTAAATTCGAGATGAGGCGCACTGTGCAGAAGTAGATCAGCTCCACAATGCTCAGCATGGACACGCCCATGAAGAGACCCAGCAGACCTCCACAATTGGCAAGGAAGTCGGTTTTGCCATACAACTCGGAGCGGCGCGAGGTCAGGAACTGCGCCTCCTTGAAGAAGATCGACACGCGGGACATTTTCATCCTGCAGAAAATGACACCCTTAGACCCTTTTCCATTAAACTGGCCAGTACACTCACCCCTCATGCTTGGCCTGTTCCTTCTGTCCCTCCGGGGTGTCCCTATTGATCACCGTCTTGTAGTCGAAGTCCGCCTGGGAGATCTCCGCCTCGTAGGCGATCGAGGTGCATGACGGCAGGCAGTTGCACTCGGTTTCGCCCCGTTCATTGTCCTCGGAGTTGGTCAGCCCCTGGTTGAACTCCCTGAGGAGCAGCTCGTCCTCGGCCTGGTTATAGCACTTGAGGCTGGCAGCTCCGCACACGGGCGCATTGACGTTACCTGGGCCGAAAGTAATTAGCTGAGTCCCAAAGGACTAGACCGGAATAAAGGCTTACGTGGCATGGAGAACTTGACGCAACCGCACTTGGTCAGGGTGAAATTGGCCAGGCACTCCAGTTCGCAGTTGCTCTGGGAATAGATGTTGAAGTAGCGGAGGGCCTTCTCCTTCTGGAAGTAGCACTGCCGCCGGTTGGGCTCGTAGTGCTTCAAGCCGTCCGAGGTGGTGATGATCTTGGGCCGGATGGAGATGAGCACCTCCTGGTCGAAGGGTATGCGGAAGTACTGCTTCGATACCTGGGCCACGTCTCCGGGGGTGTGCAAAAGGATCTACGGGGCTTTGCCGCTAGTTAATGAACCTCTGGCTTAAATCGAAATCTGGGCCAACCCACCTTGAAGCCCTGAACGGGACCTCGGCACATGTCATCGAAGTCTATTTCCATTCCTCCCATAAATAGGTACAGCCCAGCTCGAGCTCCAGGACCCAAAACCCTGTTGGGATAGGGTGAAGTATCCGCACTGGCACTGTAACCATCCTCCACATTCCAGTTCATCGATAGACGGTTCTCCTCGCGGAATATAAAGTCGGGAATAATGCTGAAGGGGAGACCCCATATCAGTTTAGTAACTCCCCGCCCCTTGGGGCTGCTCTTACCCTTCCGGCTTGAAGATCTCCGCCGGACTGAGTGAGTTGAAGCTGTAGCAAACGCCATCTTCGGTCACAAACTTGTGGAAGATCTCATTGCACTTAACGCCGGTGTTCCGCCACTTGCAGTTCAGATAGGTGTCGTCGAAGATGGGCGATACTTGGGTCAGACTGTCGATGATCTCCATGCCCTTCCTGGTCTTCTCACCCAGATCAATGTCATGCAAATGTGCTTCGCACACCTGTGTCACTGTTCTATATATGCCTTTTCTGAATGATGAGAGATTCATGATAACTTACTTTCCACTTGTAGATATATTACAACCTTAATATGTAGTTCTTTCTCTGACTACCTTATCATTTCTAATGCAGAATTGGGATATGTTGTATATAGAAAGGTGTTTAAACTTATGCTATGAAATCATGGTAATACCAATTGATATCAGAGATTGATATCATTGAGAGATTCATGATAACTTACTTTCCACTTGAATATATTTACAGCCTTTATATGTAGTTCTTTCTCTGACTTTCTTATCGTTTCTAGTGCAGAATTGGGATGTGTTGTATATAGAAAGGTGCCTAAACTTATGATATGATATAGTTGTGGTCTTGAAATCATGGTAATACCAATTGATATCAACTCTATGGTAATTTCGGTGGCATTCCCCATAAATTCAGCTTCTACAAAGTTATATTGTAATTAGATTTTAGTAGCAATACTTACTGCTCATCGGTGAGATCCTCTATTCCCGAAACATTGTTCCGAAAATCGCGAACCTGATGATACGCATCCGTGAAGTTAAAGATGGAGCGACGCGTCTTGGTCTCCGGACAAACGGTGACGGCGGGAAAGGGGATCTGCCAGACGGGAGTGGACTTCTCGGCGAAGCTGACAATCACCGGATTGTTGTTCCACTTGTCCCAGATATTGAGGGTCAGCTTGACGCAGGTGAAGACGGACAGGAGCAGGACACAGATCCAGAAGAGACGCTCGAGGAAGGGACGCTTCTTCTCCCCCAAGTAGCGGATGCCGTGGATGGTCGTGTAGTCGCAGTACTCGTGGATGATGGCCTTGGCCGCCTGGAAGCCGCTGCCGTACTTGATCTGCTTCTTGGTGTCCACCTCGTCCTCGCTGTCGTCGGAGACAGTTTCGCGGAACGCGGGGGCCATCCGAGCCATTAGGGCGGCCCTCTTCCACTGGTTGGCGGCGCCCAGCTGTGGACGCACTGCGTCCACCACATCGTGGCTGGGAGTGTGCGGCTGTGTGCTGTCGGTCGACATCCGGTCCGGCGAGCAGGAGATGCGTTGACTAAGTCAGCGGTGCGCACGCAACGACGCCGGCTTTTATACTCCTTCGTCCTGCCGAGAACTGCGGGGTGCGGCTGCCCCCAAGGATTCCAAGAACACCGGCACGCACTCCGGGCGTCGATTCGTTTTCGGTGGCATTTCGCTTGTATTGTTCCAATTACTTCATTTCGCTAAGCTAGCGTAATTCGCAAGCTCGCCCCGAACCGGACCAGAGCGGCCTCCCTGGAGGGCATTTCCAGGACCCCGAACCCGCCGTCCATTCCCCCCCGTAATTGCCAGCCAGCTGCTGACCCATTGCCCCCGCTAAATGTTACCTTTGAGCCTGCACTAGGCGGGGCATTCTAATTAGCCGGCGCACTTTAAGCCACTCGCCAAGCCCCAGGTCTCCGCGTCACTGCCACTGCCACTGCCACTTCCTCGTCCAGGACCTCATCTGTCCGCCGGACAGGTGCAGCCGAACCGCGGCACGGAAACCCCAAATTGAAAGCGCAACTCCGCGCCGGGGCTTATGCATTTTAAATCCCGGACGCCACTTGACTGCAGGCGCTTAGCTCGACCTCGAAACAAAATGCCGAGCGGCTGCAGACGCAAACAATGTCTAGTCAAATCCTCAGGTTAAACGTGGCACGGCGGCTGGGGAGGATATGCTACTATATTTCCCAGGCGAATTGGGAATACACTTGCCAGCCAACAAACGTACCCTTTACGGAAAGCAGTCCTGTGGTTAGGTGCCATTTAAGGTTGGAACCTTAAGCTGTCAAAAAGTATCGGTTTCCCAACATCAGATTAAATTTATATTAACTTCGGTTTAATATTTTACTTTATAATATAAAATTCAAATATAATAATTCTGTACTTTAGAAATTAAATGAAAAAGTAAGTATCGGTTAAATATAACGAAACCACACACAATTAATCATCTGGTTAACTTTGAACTCCAAATATGTCAATATTTTCACTACCTAATATAAGATATGGACTGCCAAATAGCAAATGAATTATATCTAGGAAATAATAAAAATAAATCAGATGCCATTTAAGGTTGGAACATTATTCAGATCAAATTAATATAACAGTTAGGTAACGTTTAATTTAATATGGTCTTAATATTTCCTTTAAATACTAATATAATTAATAAAGTAATACATTACTTACTACATATATTACATATTAGAAATTAAAAGAAAAAGTAAGTACCTGCTAAAAATAACGTGTTGTTAAATCCTCTTTATAATTTTAAAATATATATCATTATTATATATATAATTATATTATCAAATATATCATTATTTTCACTAGCTAATATGAGATATGTACCACCAAAATGGCATCGAAAATAGTAAAGGTCCTTACTAAGCTAATGATTAACTTAAATGTTTTATTATTTTGGATAAATTTATAAATCTTCCTAAAGTTAAGAATAAAAAAATAAATAAACAGTAATTATTACTATAAATGCATAATAAAATATTTTAAATTTATAATATCATATGGTAATAATATAATATTTTGTAAATAATTAAAATGAAAATAAAATATTACCCATTCCAAGCTCTACCATTTGGAAGGCAAACAGGACGTCAAAGTGCAGTTAACTTCTCCAAAAGAGTCCTGCAAAGAGCCGCAATGGCCAGCGGCAAGGACACAACAAAAAGGCGATGCGACCATTTTTCTGGCGCATTTTAATAAAGTTAACTGCATTCGGGGCATTGTGTCTAAATTTCTCGCAGGTCCTGCAGGTGCCCGATGCCAAAAAGGAGCAACTGGGGGAAGTCCCAGCCCCTGGTTCACTCTTTTGTTGGGACTTTTCATTACTGCGTCGCCGAACTGCCAACAATGTTGGCATTGTCCTTGCACTCCTTCCTTACCTTGCCTGCCCCCCTTTGGCAGCCGTAAACATTTACACACTCCCTCTCAGTCTGGCGATCGTCATTTATTTTAATGAGCTGCGAAATAGAATTTCTGATGCCGCCGCCGTGCCTGGAAAATAAGTTTAAAGGAAACTTTCCCTTTCCTTAGAGAACCCATAGAAAGAGCCGAGTATATATATATCTGTATAATATATATTTGGTATTCTCATTCGCATAATACATTTCTTTTGGTTGGTTTATATGCTTTAGCTGGAGGACATTGAATTGAATGTTGTTACAGTTTACAAATTGTTTGCTTGGTAAGTACATAATACGATGATTAACCTATTTACATAGCCGCTACTTTTGATATTAGGTATTACACAATATTACGCATATTTGATTATGGTTCTAGATAATAATGTATAGCAAGTTTCGTCGAATTTGTTTTTGAAACACCTGTTGTCACTATGCTACTTTTGATATACAATTTGAGTGGGTTAATTTGGTTCTCTCTACGATTAGTTTATCCGTAAATTATATCCAAAATATAAACTCCGGTTAAAGCCAGTGCCGGCCAAGTGGCCGGGCATCAACAATGATCTTATAATTCTGTAATTTGTATCCTTGTAATATTGGTATTAACTATATACAAAGCTCGATTACCGTTTAATACGCACCGCCGACAGGCGGTGACAGTTTAAGCTTTCCATAATTTTACCTATACGTTCACTTATGCAGTTTTTATCCATTTTTAAACCAAAATAAATACGCTCGCCAAAGGCGCTTAACCCAAAGGACACGCAAACAACACCAACACAAAGGCAATTACGAACGGAAAACAAGAAAATGAAATACAATACGTACATTACAGGGCTGTAATTGTTATAGCTAACCGCAGGATATAGCTGCTCGTATGTCATATCTATGGCTAATTTAAAATGATATGTTTGCCGAAATTTGCGTTATTCAATCCGACCCCCTGGCTGCCCGTCCTTTAATTAGTCTGTTACAAAAATACTGAAGAAATTGCACTTGTATCGGGTTACGATCGCACAAAAGACTCCTCCGCCTGGCCAAGGACCTCTGACCTATTGGGGGGCCAGGGCCAGGCCCAAGCCATTCGACATCAGGCTCAAGGCGGTGGCTGCGGTGGCTGCAGACGGTCCAGAAGCCTCCTGAAAGTTCAAGAAAAATATAATAAAATTAAATAATATTAAATTATAATTATAGCTACTTCTGAATTTCAGGCTACTTAAGCTATGCGAATAATTCTGCAAGGATCATCCATACTCACAATGCTCAGAGTGCGGACAATGCAGGCCCTGGTGGCCGGCGGCTCGTCCGCTTCCAGGCCCGGGGAGCTGCCCCGCGAGGAGACGGATCCGTTGAGCAACTTGACGTTCAGCTCGTCCGAGTGATGCGTCTGCTGTGAGCTGCTGGACAGGCGTCCGTCCAGCGAGAGATCGTCGCGGTGCTGGTCCTGCAAGGGAATCGTTACACACTCTGGGCCAGAGGCAACGGCATCCAAGGGAGAACCCACCTCCTTGGGACTGGCACTGGCACTGGCGCTGGGGCTGAACTTGATGTCCAGCTGGCAGTTGGCGTCCATGTCGCTGGCACTGCCATTCTCACCCGATCCGGAGGCCATTAAACTGCCCGTTCCCGAGGGCGACATGTGGCCATTGTTCTGGCTGACAATGCCACTGTCCAGGAGGCTATTATTGTTGCTAATTTTGTTATTGTTATTGGGCTCCTTGTTGGGCGTCGGCGTCGGCGTCGGCTCCGGCGTCACTGGCATCTGTGGCGTCTGCTGGGTGGCAGCCACCGCCTCGTCGACGGCCATCGTTGCATGTCCATTCTCCACTGCAACTTCAACTGCAACCGAAACGGTGCATTGTTGGCCAGCATTGTTGGCCTCGTCGCCCAGCTCGTAAATGTTAACCATGTGCGCGGCCTGGGCGTGGACCATCAAATCCCAGGGATTGGAGAACGCATCCTTGCAAACGGCGCACAGCAATTTGGCGCTCGTCGGCGGCGTCGTCTCTGCAAGAATTAATTAGTTATTTAAGTTGGAATTTGCCGAGACGGGCTGAGGCGGGCCGAGGGCCGAGGGAGGGCGAGCACGCATAAATAACTCAATTTTAAATGCATTTGCAAGCAGCCACAGGACACGGACTCATATCCTTCTCGGGCCAGATGTTGCTGACTGGCAAACAGGCCTCTCTAAGACAAACACTTGGGCTCCCTTTCGGCCCCAAGGCCCTGGGCAAAAAGTGTTTAACAATCATAAATTAATTGCCAACAGACAAGCTGCCACGCCCAGGCCCACTCCTGCCTTCCAGCCCCCTCGAAGGACTCCTGCTCTCCACTTACTCGCACTCGCCGCAAAGGCAACATCCTGGCACTTGCATGTGAACCTCAGCTTGCAATAACTTTTCTTGTGGTCCAATAACTCAGACAGCTCGCCAAAGCATTCCCGGCAATTGCCGCAGATTAATGTGTCCGGATTGCCTGAAAATATGCAGGGAAGGGTTTTTTAAACAAGGATACAGACAACAAAATGCTCACTAAATTTAAATGACATTAAAAATGTAGTTCTATGGATTACTAATTAATTTCCCTCCCAATAACTTAACCTCTTATGTGATAATTTAAATAAACAAATATATTTAAATAGTAAAATATAAATGGAATACAATTTAATCCTTGCTTTCAGACCTCCATCTGAGCTTCAGATAACTTCTTCTTGTCCATATCCTGACTTGGACTGAGATGCTTATCTAGGTCCATATTGTTCCACCTTTTCACTCGACTTTCTAGGTGCAGTTCTTGATCCTTTAAGCCCGAAATAGGACTGGTATCAGGAGCTGCTCTGTTAGCCCTTTTTTTTCGGCTTCTTAGCAAATCGGGCCAGAGCTTGACCTCTGCCTCGAGTAACTCCTCCCTGGTGAGAACTGATGCCTTATCATGGTGCCTTTTCACACGTCCTTGATCCTTTAGATCGGAAATAGGTCTAGGACTGGGAGCTGCAATGTGAGCTCTTTTTTGGCGGTATCTTAATAGGTCCGGCCAGAGCCTGACCTCGGCTTCGAGTAGCTCCTGCCTGCTGAGAACCCGATGTGGTCGGAGCTGCTCCTTCGCGGACTTGTCACTAGGAGAGGGAGGTGCCTCTTGACCCCTTTTCTCGCGGTATCTCAGGTAGTCGGTAATGGCTCTGATCCGCAGCTCCGGCTGGATCACATGTCTGCTGCTGCGTGGCTGCTGCTGCAGCGACTGGGCCTCGTCCTTGTGATCGTTCTGGGCCAAGTTAATGACAATGGGAACCTCGCCAACTTTCCGATTCATGGCCTTAGTGCAACAAGGCAAGTTTTTGGTAGAGGCCTTGGTGGGACGCCTTGTGGTTGACTTGGTGGGCTTGGTGGCCTTCGTGGGCTTCGCTGTACTTGTCTCGGGCGGCGACTTCGTGGTCTCCTCGTTCTTTATGATGACCGTCACCGAACCCTCTCCCTCGTCTTTTGTCGGTTCCTTTGTGGTCTCAGGAGTGTCGGTAGATGCCTCCGAATCGCACGTGTCCTGGCTATCGTTCTGATCCGTTTGGGCCAAGTTCTTTCCAGCCTGCAGCCGAGGCTTCTGCGTCCGCTGTCGCTGATCGAAGAACTCGGACAACTGTTGCAGGAGTTCCAGTTGCTCGGATGTTGGCGGCTGAGCCTGCGCCTGCGCCTGCACCTGCGCCAGAGCCTTCGCCTTCACCTTCGGCACCGGAAGCGGTACGAAGGGCGGCTGGAAGAGATGCGGAGAGGGGAACTCCTTGTTATAGCGAACTAACTGGACCGGCGGCGACTGGGACGGCATCTGGGAGTGAACAAGAGGTCTGTAAGCTAGCCGAGATGGCCTCAGATTGGCGACGTTCTCAACCTGAATCTTCGGCTGCTTCTGCTGGGGACCTGGGTCCTGTAACTGCGGCGTGTACCTCATGCCGGCTCCGGTTCGGACTGAAGGAGCCACCTGCTGATTAGGACTCTTCACCGGCTCCACATGGCCGTAACCGTAACCGACGGCCGGGCGCTTGGACAGCAGGCTGCCCTTCAGGCTGAGCACTCCGTTCACGTAGGCCTGCGGCAGGCGCCTCATCTCCTGGCCCTGAACGCAAAGGATACTCGATATGGCCGCTATGGCCGACAGGAGGACGATGGCGAAGGGGGCTGGCCCACGTGCCCCACGTTGATACATTTCTCATTTTCAGGAACGACGTCGTCGTCAGCCGGCAGCAGTTTTGACACACTTTACCAGGATAACTAGCTGGAAGTCGATTATTATTATTGTTAAATTACTCTAACCTATTTGAAATACTATAAACTTTAGGTGTTTTAATTTTTCCCTAAAAACTGAATTATTTTAGCTTGCTAATTTGTATGTATTTGTTTAGAGAGCTCCCTCAGGAATCCTTAACCTAATCCCCAACAAAATCTCCTCGATTCTTGGCTATTTGCCGGGTGACCAAACTGAGACCCATACTCACTGTAGACTTTGAAGGGTCCCCACTGCTGATGCAAACTTAATTGCTCCTGTGCCTGATGTTGCTGCTGCTGCTGGTGCTGATGTTGCTGCTGTTGATGTTGCTGCTGCTGCTGCTGCTGCTGTTGTTGTTGTTGATGTTGCTGATGATGCTGCATCAATTGGCTGTGCAATTGTAGTGGCGTTGCCGCCTGATGAGGCTGCGGTTGCTGTGGGGACAGCGCCAGAGTCAACGGCTGCAGGAGCGGCTGCTGCTGTTGCTGCTGCTGCTGATGGAAGGACCCTCCCACAGGATACGGGTCGCCGAGCCCCGTTTGATTAGCAATTATTGCTGACTTTGCATTCTGCGGCGATGTCGTTGACTGGACCGCCACGCTGCTCTTCAGCTGGAATCCGAACTGAGGATGCGGATGCTGATGCGGATGGTGGGCCAGGGTGGGCAGCTGCTGCTCCTGTTTGTATTGCGACCAGTGGAGGGTGCCCGGGGCCGCGGACGCCGTCGTGGCCACATTGGAGAGCAGGTTCTGCTGATGCAGCAGCAGCTGCTGCTGGGGCAGCAAATTGGCCATCGCCGCCATGGCAACCGCTGCCACCTGCTGCTGGTGCTGCTGTTGCGCCACCGCCGCCTGTTGCTGCTGCGCCTGCTGCTGCTGCGCCGCCTGCTGCTGCTGCTGATGGACGGCAGCGACCACTGCCGCCGCACTGTGGTGTCCGTGTCCTGGCAGCTGCTGCTGCACTGCAGCCGCCAGGCCGCCGCCATTGGTCATCAGGCGCTTCCGCTTCTTGGCCCGCACCCCATTGACTCCGCCGCCGCCACCGCCGCCTCCGCCGCCACGGAGCAGTGCCGAGGAGCAGTAGCTGTCGTAGAAGTAGTCCCTGCACGGAGAGAAATTTCTACGTGTTAATTATTTAACATTATTATTTAATAATTATATTTTCTTGGATTTTTCTTTTAATATATTTGTAGAGTTCAGTTTATTAGATTACTAAGCTCTTCATGCTAGGTCCCTATTTATTATTTTATATATTAAATTGTAGCTCAAAATAATAGTATTAATCATATCTTTCAAGTCCTTGATTTTTCTTTTAAAATATTTGTTGAGTTTAGTTTATAAGAATCTAAGGAGTTCTTGCTCCCTTGGGTTACTTAATTATTATTTAATATATCAAATAGTAGCTCAAAATAATAGTATTAATAAGTATTAATCTTTCAAGTCCTGTTTTTCTCTGTGTCCTTTTCAGGTAGTAATCTCCTGGGCAGTACAAATATTTGCTTGCTAATTGAAGTGTCAGCACCAAATGGACTCCCCAAGGAATGTGGCAAAGAAATTCAGGATAAAACCGGCTAGCCAAGTTTTAGTACCAGTAAAAAATGGCCAGTACCCTGGAAAACTAAGGGGTTAAGGCAGCTAACGAAAGAAGAATCATTATAAGCTTTACCATAAAACAATAATAAATTAAAAGGCAGCGGAAAGTATGGTTAACATTAAGTCTTCCTTTAAATACAATCAATTTTGTGTAAAAATCAGCTCATAAACAAAGTTTTTTAATTTTTGTACTAATATATATTTAATATAAATATGTAAGAGTTTTCTACCCCAGTGGACAACTAAGGGAAATAATAATATAATAAATAACAAAATGTAATAATAAACAATAAAAACCATTTACCCTTGAAAGGCAATCAGTGAAAGTCAGATTACAATAAAAGTGTATACATGTTCGTACTAATATTCATAGGAATTTTCTTTGCCAGTAAAATATATAATATAAATATATAGCAAATAGAACTTCATTCCCCTAGTTGCCCCATTTAATACCTGCTCATTAACTGCAAATGAACAGCCTGCCAACTGTTGCCTGCCCGAAGTGTCAGTCACTCCCTGGGTCAACCCATCAGTCCGTCAATATTTGTTTAGGCTGCCATTTGTGCCGTTTGAATTGTCATTTGGCAATTGTGTTTGGGCCTCCCGTCGGGTTTTGTTGCCAGTGATTGATACAAATGGCGAAACAGGTCAAAAGCAGGCATCCCCCTCGTCCCCGGCCCCGAAAGGCCAAGCAATTGTGGTCAGAAGTGGGCACAGGACAAAGAGGGCGTGGCGCAACAATTGCGGCTTTTTCGGTCAGTTTGTGTGTGGTCACTGGTCACTGGGTGAGGGGAGAAGGGAAAGGTGGAGCGGCCGTTTAATGACAAACACGAGAGCACCTGGTTGGATATGGGCAGGGGGGCTGTCGGGCCGACATGTTTGCGTTTTAATTACAATCAAGTCGATGTCAGTAGGGCCTCCTACATAGCAAGAAAAATATTCAATGGGCTTAAAGTTTTATTTTTAATTTATGGAAATTCTATACTATAAGAGATGAGCAGGGAAAAGTTTCAAATAAAATCCAGAATATTAAATATCAAACTGAATATCGAACTAAGTATTTTTTCCTGTACATAACTCCTAGGCCATGTTCTTTTTAAAGGCCCAACGCATTCCGCTTCGGCATCATTAAGCTTAAATTAAATATTTCCACACGAGTGCCGGGGGTCTGGGCTCCTGGTCTGGGCCGGTCTGGAGGTCTGGCGGTCTGCAGCTCAAGGCCCAAATAAATTGTGGATGTCGCTCAGTCATCATTAAGGCCGCGCCAGGACAAAGACAAACAAGTGCACATGTCAGCGCCAGGACATTATGGCATACATTGCAACTGTCACTCACAGGATACGGGATACGGACTGCGAAATACGAGTGTGTTGACGCAGCCCTCGAAGCTCGAACACTGACCCGCGCCGGAGCCGGGAGAAAAGTGGGGAAAGTGCGGAGAAGCAGGAGAGGGAAACGGAGACTTGGCCCGAACCAAAAAAGCACTTGACAGCCAAATATTTTATGCCGGACGGGCGCTGAAACAAAGGGCGCCGACGCCCCCATCGCCTGACGAATGGTTCCTTATTTATTTATTTATTTGCGGGGCCCAGAAAGCGCCTGGCAAGCCGTTAAATGATATGTAAATAAGGCCTAAATGACTGCCACATGGCGGCGTTAAATTGACCAGAGTTAACTTTTAGATTAAATTGAAATGGGCCCAAAACTGAGGCAAACTTACCAATCATTTCCGGTCTTGCTCACATTCTGGCGCTTCCTTCCGATCTGATGCGCCTTCGGTTCCGCCACCATATTGACATCTGCAAGGGGGAAATGGGAAATTCTTAATAATAGGAATAATATAAATAACACAAAACCCATTTTACTTTGTACCCAAAATATATAAAAATACACAAAAATGTCGGTGCCCTTTGAAGCCATTGTCTAAGCAGGACGTACACAAAGGACAATGGCAGCAGCCCCTTTGGCCAACTGCAAGTCCTTATCACCGCACTCCTTTCATTATGCAAATGAATGGACGAGCTGTGAGTGATTAAAAAATGCTTTCTATCAGCCTGCATGTCCATTGGCCAAATGCATTCCACGGGTAATTCAATCTGGCTGGCCCCCAATCATTAATCTTAATAAAAGCGAGCCACAGCCAGAAAATACATTGTCAGTTCTTGTTTATGCATAAAAAACAATGAATACGAATTTTAAGGCAGGCGAAAGGGTAATGCCCTTTTGCAGGAAATCTGTGAAAATCTGTTTAAATTCATATATCATTCTAAATGAAGTATGAATAAGAGTTACATAAAATTAACAACTAATTCTTTATTTATAAGTGGAAAGAAACCTCAGCTCTCTGGCAGGATATCTGTAAAATTTATATCATATATCATTTATCTCTCTAAATAAAGTTTGAATAAAAGCAACATAAAATTAACAAAATCTTTATGTTTATATTGCGAGGGAACCCAAAATATTTAAGCAGATTATGCCTGACTACTATTTATTATAAAGGATATGCTTTCACTGATTTTTAAATCAAGTACTTCAAGCCTGAAAGATTTATGCATTGGATTTTAATATATATTACAAAAAAATTGTTTTAAGGAGACTCATGACACTCCTATATATAATACAAAAGGTTTCACTTTTAATATATATCATATAATATTTTATAATAAATATTTTATAATATATATTTTACCTACCACATTTTAACCAATTTTTTTCAGATCTTCTTGGTTATTTCTCGAGTGAGTGTATAAAGATATCACCTTGTTGGGGCTAACCACATTTCATTTTCCAATGAAAAGGGTGCGACAGAGGCTGTTTTTTATATGGATAGCTATCTGAAGGAGGCAGGGACCAAAGGACGGGCCCGTCCGCAGCCCGCTCTCGTTCATCATAATTCATGACAAACTTTGAAGTGCGACGGCTGCGCCTCGGCGTTTGGCCAAAGGAAATGGGTCCTTGGAAAATACGGAGGCGGAGGACGATGGAAATTCAGGGGGAGATAGAGCCGGCTATATCTACAAATTGGTGGGGCAAAGCCCAAAGAAGTTGGCTGGAAAAATACTAGAAGAAAGGCGGGCGTGATGGCATTCTCACTTTCCTGCTTCTTTTTGCAGCTGCTTTACTTTACTCTGGGATGTTTTTCCTTTTTTCTCGCTTCCTTTTTCCTGCCTTACTGTCCGACTGCTCGGCTGGCAGGCTATAATTAAGATTAAGGATAAAAGCGTAAGAAGGATTTGCACAGCCAACTGCCGCCCCGCTTCTGGCCCAGTGTAAATCGGTTTAGCTGGCCTGGCCGCATTTTCCATTTTCCATTTTCCGAGCGCTTCAAAGTCAATGGCGCGTAGCAATGAAATATTACGCTGCTTCTCAGTCCTAATCAGTGGAATTAGCATTCCACAGTTCGCATTCGGCATTTGCATAAGCGCTAGTATTTTCCATTTTTTATTTTGTCTTGTTTTTGATTTTTTATGAGAGCCGAACGAACATTAAGCATCCGCCGCGTTGCCGGCAGCGGAAAGGATGCCGCTCATCAGCTGACATTGCGCACTAAGTGCATTAAGTTGTTCTCCACACGAGCAAGGATATTCGCCTGGCAGCTGCAACTGGCTCTGAATTATTTCATTAAACGCTGAACGACTAGACTGTCAGAGAGTCGCAGTCGGAGTCGGAGTCGGAGTCAAGGAAAAACAGGGGAAAAAGATATAGCAAGACAGTCGGCTGTCTGGCGCAACATTGAAATTTCATTAAAAGTATCGTGCCAAGATTTATGTCGGCCGCACTTTAAGTTCTGCGGGTCGGCACTGACTTCCGGACTTTGGAAAATACTCAGACATTAGTCGGCGGCGGAGGGTGCCTAAGATATGGCCACTACACATGCAGGGTGCCTTCATTACGATTGCCAGGACCTCCGCCCCAGGACCTACACTTCATTCTTGTGGCTTTTTTCGCGCGTTTGTTCGATTTTAGTGCAACGCTTCCGCTGCCGTCGGCCATTAACCTGACGACTCCACTCGGTTCCTGGACTCCAGCTCTAGCTCCAGCTATAGCTCCTACCCAAGTGAACAAAAAACCCCACGTATCCTGCGGACATGCAACTTTGGCCCAGGAGAAGGACTATGGTGAGGGTTAAGGTCTGGAATGTCTATGCAAAGCAGCAGCCTTCATAAGAGGCGGAGTTTAAAGTAAACGATTTTGCAGGGATTTTAAAAGGCTTCAAGTGGCAAAAGATTAAAATTAAAGGTAAACTAGATCCTTAAAAGGATTTTTGTTAGAGAATTAGGCCTAAACCTCAAATAAAAGGCTTTTAATTAAAGGTAATTATTAAAGACTTTAAAAACTGTTTCTTAAAAGAAGTAATCAAAATTCTAGACAGTTTGCTGGCAGTCCTGAAATAATAATAATAATATTGAATAGATATCCCTCATCCCTGTCCAGTGTTATATGTTTGTTTTATGACTCCCAGGACCTGGGGCTCACGCAATAGGACTCACCTAATGTCTGGCTGAGCACCGTCTTGCCGTCCTCGCCGTGGCAGGCGTTCCGGGCATCGAAGGGGTTGGTGAACTGCACAAAGGCGTAGCCCTTGTGCATGGATATGCCTGTGGGACAAGGACACAGCGGATTTATTGAGGGAGAGCAGCAGGAGTTGGGGTTAAAGGACTCACCTGCGAGGCGGCCGTAGATCTGAAACATGCGCTCGACGTCCGTTTTGGAGCACTGGAAGGTATTCAGATTGCCCACGAAGATGCGCGAGTTGACCGCCTGCGGATCCTGCGAGTTGGTCTGGTTGGACAGCTTGGACAGCTTCATGGTGGCCGCTTCAGGACCTGCCAAGGACACGGGCAGGGGCAGGGGCACTGGCCGACCCAGGGGCAGTGGCAGTGACAGTGACAGCGGCACCGGCACCGGCGCAGCCGCGGCGCACGTGTGTCCAAAGTACAGGAACGCAATCCTGCCGACTCCTTCCGTTGTCCTTTTCCGCCGATTTCGCTGCGTTTGTTGTGGCTTAGACGACGGGGCTTTTGTCAACGTCGACGGCTTACTGCATTTGCAGCCGTTTTCAGGATTGTTTTCCCCAACCGCCGATGGATTTTCCACTTTTTTAACGAATCCAAATCTGTGAGCGGCCGCAGATTGTCCGTTTTCGCAGTAAAATCTGCGGAATAAAAAGGAGAATGCAACGCACAATAAATAAAAATCACATTCGCCTTTGTTCCCCCATTGTTGTTTGTCATCGGGCTTAAATATCAAATGGATATCGGCCGGCGTATCGAATTTCTGCTGCACATATATATACGGGATTGGGTTTCGCATTTTCACATTGTTTTTGGGGATTTTTATCTTATCGGTAGGCAATTAAAATGCAAAAATGCCTTTTTAATTGAAATAAACTTTTCATTCGTTAATACTTTAATCAGCTTTAAGAATACCAGGATAAAGGCGAAGGGTTGGGCATAAAAAGATCGGAGTTTGGGTAACCCTTTTGGTTTTCTAATAAGAAATAATAATATAAGATACTTAAGCTTTGTTTTTAAAAAAGAATTAAATATGAAGAGGCTTGTGGAAAACTATGCTTTGAAGAATTTGATAAAATTCTATTACAAACTGGCAACTTCTTCTTTTTAAAGGGTTTTCTTTCTTTAACTTATTCTTTGATTATATGATAAAAATTCCCTAATATTGTTTAAGTAAAATGTGTGTGGTAATTTAATACAAAACAGCAAGTATATATTTTTTAGTTACTCCTATTTCTTGGTTAACTAAGTATACTTCCGCTCAATTTATATAACTTGTGCCAAGGACTCTCTTCCTATTTATGTTCATTGCCTTTCACTTAGGACATGTTTTGAGCTTGTTATTAAATTAAATAACTTTCGAATGGCTTACACATACAGGAACACACCCAGTTGGGCATCCATTATCCTTCCTGGAAAATGAAGGGAGAGGGAGGGGAAAACGAAAGAATAAAAGGACGAGAGGTGGCGAGGCGGCAACAACAAAGGACTTGGCTCTGGCTCGTGTAAAAGTGAAAAATTAAGCGTTTTTATTGCGCTTTCGATGGCAACACTGCAGTGCCTCCTTGTCTCACACTCGCCCCTCTCTCTTCCTCGCACACAATGGCAACATGTGTGTTCTTTTGCATAGTACAGCGTGTGTGTGTGCGTGTGTGGGGGAGTGTGTGTGTGTGTGCGGCAGAGGCATTAAAATGTACAAAAGACGTGCATGAAATGAAAATAAAACATGCAGCCATAAAAATAAAATACTCGTGTACTAGCAAATTGTTAATGTGATTTTTATGCAATCCACACCCCAAAGGAATTTATTGCGGATTTATGGGCGCGCCAGTTGGTGTTAATTGTGAAAGCTTTTGGCGCTTTAACTTGGCTCTAATACGGGCTAGACATCAGCCAAACAAGCCCAGATAAAACACACTTGCTGACAAAATAATAGGTAGGCTCTTTGGAATCATATTTGCCTTTACCATTAAGGACTATTAAGCTTGCTTATTATTTTTAAATAAGCCAGAAAACTACAAATTATTTTTAAAGCTTCTAAATAAATAATAAAACAATAATATAACATTTAACTGGGCCCAAAGTCCCTCCATCTTGATCGCAGCTGTAAAGCCCTGGTAAATATGCATTGATCCTTATCTGCAGCTTTTGCCATCAGTTTTATTAAAAGCGCTTTCGCATTGTTTGGCATAAATCACACAGAGAGTCAGGAAAGGAGTCAGAAGGAGTTGGATATTCATGGCTTTGGCTGCATTGTGCGCTAGTTATGAGTGAAAGGCTCTTTATTTATTATAATGGCATTCCTGCCAGCCATTCTCGCCGGTCTCCCGTCGTCTGGGCCTCATCCATTCATACGCCCATTCAGGCATTCACTCACTCATTCAACGGTTTCTATTTTTGTGTCGCATTGTCCTTGCAAATGAAGGAACAGCGCCGATGGCAAAATGCACAGTGAATAAAAACCAGCAGATGTGCCACAAGGATACCGCTTTAAATGGGAAAGAGAAGTCACTTTCTTATCAGCCAGACATCAATGCTGTGTCTATCAGGGATTTTAATACTTAGAGTCCAACATGAGGACTTGAAATGTCCTTTTTTTATAGCTAAGGTAAGTAGGCATTTTAAATTTCATTGATATAATATTTCGGGGCTGTCCCAGAAATCACTAGGGCTTGGAAATCCCTTTAAAATTATTATTTGAAGCAGCATAATATAAATTTTTAAATTGTTTAAGGCACCAAATGTTTTTATTTTTATTTGAGTAAGCTTAGTAGCAGCTTCATCTACATTGTAAAGTAAATCTGTACCCATTATATAGCATACTTTTAGACTCATTTTAAAGTAATTTGAAAATGCTATTGATTTCTGTATGTTTAGATTTTTTAGTAGTTTAATTAAATACCGGGACTTCTATATATATATTCTATATACAAAATAAATATATATTATATTCACCAGATTAACATTTAATAATTCTACTTATTTCCATATTTATATTTTATGTAACCTTAAGTTAGACCGTCAATTTTAACTAATTTAAAAAACCCAAATTAGTAGAAGAACTCAAGGAAGTTAGTAGTAGTAGTTCGTTAATTTTAAAGGTCAAAATAAAATACCCCTATAAGAATATACACTTTTCCCCCCCAGTGTATTGCCTATAACAGCTTCCCTGATGACTAGCGTTCGCTATTGTGAAAAGCCAGCAACAATAGCAACCACATCATCAAGAGTTACAGTCAGTAAAATCGTATTGAATAAACGTTTGAATATGCAACAGTTTTCATGGCCTATATTCGGGGGCTGTTGGCATTTTAATGAACGCAGCTTTAATTAAAGCCACAATAAGGGCAGCTGACAAGTTTAAGTTCCCTATCAGCAGGTGACTAAGTAGAGAGCGAGTGTGCTTCCTCAAGTGCCAGCAAGTGGTTAGTTAACTCGGCTTAATTATAATTAACTGCTCCACCCAAGTTCAACAGCTAGAAAATGTGCAGGAAATTGCCGGCTTTCTCAGTGCTTCCCCCTATATCCTTCGAAGTCCTGTGGGGTTTTTATTTTTTTTTTAGGCCCAACACAAAGACTGCCACCGACTGCACTTTTATTTTCCAGACGCCTGAGCGCAAAAGTAAATTAAGACGCCTTCGTGGCGAGGAAGCAAGTAAAAGTCGTAGCCGGCTAAACTCTGGGAAGCCAACGCCAGGCAGGACCTCCCCTCCTGCAGCCTTTTGGCCACATGTGAGCTGAACTTTGTAATTGAGTGTGCCAAAACACACACAAACCGGAAACCGAAGACTAAATGCTCTGGAAAAAGAACAAGAGCTCGCGGAAGAAAACGAAAACAACACTTTAGTAATAGATTAGATAGATTAAATAGATTAAAGTATTTTATATCCGAAAGCTATATTTAATTTCAAGAGGAGCGGCTTGATTGCTTTAGTCGACGACCTTCTTGACCAAGTTAAAGGACTCTACCCGCAAAGCGTTTAATTACTTGGGACTCGGGCTCGGGACGCCTAATGCCCCGCATTGTCTGCGGCTTAAAGTCAACGACTCGATGGACTACATTCAGCCGCTTTTCCACCTATATCCCCTTTTCATTTTCCCCTACTTTCCCAGCCACGGCGTTAAAGCGTTTTGATGGGACCTCGACGTGCTATAAATAATGCAGCAAGCCATTAAGCGGAGCTGCTGAAGAGCCAACGAGCCGATGCTGGCCAGGATTATCGGAGGCGAGCGATCAAATGTCAAAGGACACATTTCGTCACCCAGCCTGTTGCTATTTACTGCCTATGAAGAACTGTGTGTTTTCTTTTTCCAGCGATACATATGCTTATATGGCAGACAACTTTTCATTTCAAATTGCCGGCGGCGGTGATGATGAGGTGCTGGGGAGGCTGGAGATGCTGCTGGATATGCTGGAGCTGCTGGGGAATGTGAACCCTAATAGCGGAGCACAAAAAATGAATAGACGTCGTGGCCCATTGAAAGCCGAAAAGTCAACAGAGGGGGAGGCGGCGATTCGTGCCAGATAGAGCGACAAATAACCCCAATTGAAAGGGGGTTTTTGGATGGCCAAAAAAGCGAGGGGAGGAGCCACGATGATGATGATGATGATGATAAGGCTGATGCCATGTGTGTATTGACAAGCCAGCAAACAACTTTATTCATAAGCAGTCAAACAGGACGAAGTCGGGGCCAGGACATGGGCGGACACAGACCGAGCTCAGCCAGACCCGCAGACGTGACCCCGGCGCGGCCAAACAGAATCGCATCCAACTCGAATGGAATGCATATGCATGCACTGGGAGAAATATAACCCATTATTATGACATATTTTTAAGATAGTAATATGCAGTTTATGAAGCATTTTGTGTAGTTCTTTGGCTAAAAATGTGACTACTTTTAATTCGTTTTTGGCTTTACATTTAACAAGAATTGGGTCTACGTAGTAAGAATATTTTGGTTGACATTAAATGTTAATATAATATATTATTTTATATTAAATATAAGGTCAAGAACTAAGCTGTATATGAGGCAAAGAACATATTTTATATTCCTAATATAAATATATTTAAACCTCCACTTCTTTGTAGGACTTTTTCCTCAGTTCCAGTAGATGTGCCCAGAGATGACTTCACGTCTGCTGGCGATAACTCAGTGGAGTTTATAGAACTCGGACCAGACCAGACTCGAACACACAGGACCTTTTGGACTGCCATGCTTCGAAATTCATACTCCGCATAAAGTTTTAAATTCCGACGGAGAACTCAACGTTGTCGATAAGCGGGGAACGTGTCACAGCCGCATCATAATATATACATATTTGTTTTTTGTTTGCTGTTAATTTATTGTAATGCGCAGGGCAATTTGCAAGGGAGTGAGGAAGTCAGCCGACAAACACTCGAATTTAAATATATTTACAGGCGTATTAAGTGCCAACTATTTGCATAAATAACAAGAAATTAATAACAAACATGCGGCGCCATGGCAGCAGTCGCACAAAAGTTAATAATTGCTGCATGTCAACAGGCTGCGAGTGGGTGGAAAATGAAAATTGGGCGGAAAATGCGCTTGACATGTGGACCACATATAAATGAAAAATATGCAAAAGGAGAGAGAGTCAGGGGGGGCATGAGCGGAAAATGGAAAACATGGAAAGCCGAAGCTGGAATACCATTTTATCACTTGACAGTAAATGCGTTTTATTACGTTGCTCATTATATAAATTAAATTTGCAAACGAACGCAGTGGCAAGGGGTAAATCGGAAAAGTATTTAAACAATTAAATGGCCAAGAAATTCGCGCTTTAAATGTCCAAGAATCGAACTCAGCGGGCACTCACATGTTGATCATTTAAAATCAAGCTCTTAATTGCCGACAGAAATTAAAAATTTGATTAAAAACAAGTGTGAATAAATGCATTATCTGGTAACAATTAAAAGAGGGAAAAAATTAATATAAAATCATTGCCATTAAGATGATTTAAAGAGCGCCTCTTAGGCGAAAATATTATATTTAATTCAGAGAGACTGCCTGGAAAATCACCGAAATGCTCTTGAAAAACTTGTTATATTTGAGAAAGTTAAGATACTTCTCAAATATAACAAGTTTTTTTCCCATATTAAATATTTAAAAAAATTATCAATGCCTAAATAAGGTACATTATCTTGTAACAATTAAAACAGGGAAAAAATTAATATAAAATCATTGCCATTAAGATGATTTAAAGAGCGTCTCTTAGGCAGAAAATATTTCATTTAATTCAGAGAGACTGCTTGGAAAATCACCGAAATGCTCTTGATAAAAATGTACCTTCCTTAAATATAACAAGTTTTTCTCCAATATTAAATATTTTAAGAAATTATCAATGCCTAAGTAAACTACAAAATGCAAGCACTACTTTAAAGCACCCTAAAAGTAGGCAGTAAATTTCAGCTGGGCGAAAATCCGTTGTTAAAACTACACCACTCTAACATACATAATTTGATAATTTGTTTCGTTTGTAATAATTTAATGCGATTTGGGTAAATTATATGTAGCCGCTCTTCACACGACCGTTAAAGTGTTAAATTTATTGTTATTGTAGCCTCTGCTCGCAGTTTCAGTTGCAGTATTTGTTTTATTCGCTCTTTTCGGTTCTGGCTGCGGTTCTTTAGCGCGCATTCATTCATTATCCCCAGTCGCTGTATACATATGAACGTGCACTTGGAGAAACAAATAGGTAAACAGTTTATTAAATTAAAATTAATATATTAGGTATATTACTTTTAAACAACAAATCAATGCTGCCCTGGAGAGGCTGGAACACATTACCCACACAGACTTCCCTTTGCATTTCTTAAATTCTTCTCAGTGTAATTATATCTGCTTGTATGTAATGCCTTTGTGTATGAGTGTGGTGCGTCTGGTGTGGCAATAAAAATGGCTTGAATATTTTTCAGTTTGTTATGCATTCCTCTGCCACTTGGGCACTGCCACAGCAACAACAATTATGAATAACTCGCTGCATAATGGCCGGCAAGCTGTTCCTATGGACTCCCTGTATGTGGGATCGATTACTAGGCGAGGATATGGGTATACGGATGGGGAAATGGATATATGGTGGGGCATACATATATATCACTTCGCCAATTACGCGGCTCCAACGGCGACAGTAATCAAATAATTGTTGCACTCGCTGTCATACGTATCTCACATTGGCTTTAATTATTTGCACAGTTTTCCATTGCAGTAATGGACACGTCGTAATAAGGATATGCGGATAAAGGGCTGAATATGCCAACGATTATCCTTTTATATAAATGTTGATTTTCAATTCAAGTGCTCTTAATTCCAACTCTTACTTTTGTAATTGATATTTTTTCCACTTCAAGCGTTCATATTGATTTAAGAATCGACTGGAAATCAACTTAGTAGCTTTGGTAAATGGTTAACAAAGTGCTATTAATATTTTAACAAATCCAACGGGCCAACAAAAAACTTTATATTATACTTAACTTATAATACTATAAATCATTTAAGGATCTTCTTATTTTTTAGTATTAAATACATAGCTTATGTTCTTTAGGTTTCCTTAACAAATTTTATTACCCATAGATCTTTGAAATTATTTCTTACAAAGTATTAGTTTACTTTCAGAGAGGTCAGGTACTGGCAGTTACTTCACTAACTCTGAGTAATCCAGCAATTATGCATATATATAGAAAAGAAACCTTAATCTGGTATATATACCACCTGAATATATATTTAGCTTATCGCATTTCAGCTCAATTAAACTCGATTGATTTAGGCGACTGCTGCTGATTAGTAAATCACTTAAAATAGCAATGTAATGTGGAAAATAATATGAAAATCCCCCTTTACTTCGTAGTGCCTATATATATGAGTAGATTTTGATTACCCCCGATCCGGAGATAACCCTGCGCTTTCCACCACTTGACATCGGACACGAAATCGAATGATTCACGCACAAACAACAGAAACAGAAACATATATTCCACTCGAACGGACTTCATTGGCGATTTAATTGTTGCGAATTTTTTTTCAATAAATTCCATTGGAAACACTTTTTTTTAAATGTTTATTAATGAAATTCATATGCATGCTGTGTTATTCAGATTGCTGAAGAGCCAAATTTGTGGCGCCTATTTAATTATCCAATTACAACGCCAGCTTCGGCAGTGCGGGAAATTAACTTCAATGCAAAAATGTTCGATGGCGGCGCTTTAAACATTTCAACGGGAAAATCCTCGGAAAAGCCGGTGTGGGCGGGGGCGGAAGCCAAAACCCAAACACAAACACAAATTCGAAATTTTTCGGCTATCGCTTTTGGCTGAATGCGGATGCGGTGGATTTGGTTACGGTTCTGTTTTCGGTTTTCGGTTTTTACTGTCGATATTTTGCCCTGTTTGCCGTTGTTATTTGTTTGTTATTCCGCCGGTTTCGGTTTTTGCCAACACACGCGTTTTTGTGGTCCATTAAAACAGTCAACGGCAGCAAATGCCCTGTGCTGAATTTATGATTAGTGATGGGGGAAACACTAGGATTTTCCCAAGCAAAAAATATAAATCGGAATTAATAAAAATATAGTTTTAAAATAATAACTTCAAGGAAATAAATATTATAATTTTTTTTTTTAAATAGAGTTGTAAAGTTTTTATTGGAAATTAATTATTATGAATTTAATCAAATTTAGTCTAATATAAATTGAAATATTATAGAAAATGTAGAACTAGAGTTGAGATAAATATGTTATTATAATATAATAATACTTAGTTATAAAAATTAAGGTAAGGAACTCTTAAAAAGTCAAATTATCAGATGGATTTAAGCCCTATAATATATAATATATAATTCAAATACTTGGATATATATAGCTTATCAGTATATCCCACCATTTATTGACATTTCCAGCACTTTTATAATACCCAGGCTTAAACTATCTCAGTCTAGTGGAACCTTATCAGGGAAAACCTACTGAAACTACTTAGATAAAGCTAGCTGCCGAACCATCACTGATTGGGGTATCGCTAGAGTCGTGGAAATGGGCTCGAGTAACAACAACAACGGGCGACGGCAGGGAAATTCATGGAAAAGCGGCGCACAAATATAGAAAAACGATTCGAAAAAGACCAAAGCAAGGTCAAGTGAAGAGAGTGCTCCCTCGCCATCCCTCTCTCTCTCTGTCTCTCTGCAATCACAGCTCTCTTTGGCCTGCCACGACTAACGTCACCAGCTGCGAATGAGTCATTACTTTGAGCAGAGTGACTAATATTCCGAGAGGCCACTGTGCCCCGATCGCTCTCTCGCCACGCTCTTTCGTGTGGGAGAGCCAGTGTGAGCGAGTGGTTGTGACGGCTGGGGCCTGCGAGCGAGCGAGACAGGCGTACTGCGGAGTGGCCCCCAAACAAGTTGGGAGAAAACTACACCGACCGACCGAGCGACAACAACAACCCGTTGGACGGCCAGCAATATCAGAAATTTTCTTCAATCGCCGCTAAGATTTCACAGCGTTTGGGCGTGTTTTTTGTTGTATCTGTATATATGCGGGCTCCAATCACTTCATAAATAATAATATTAATAACGCACCAACGACCCGAAGCCGTCACAGTTCTCCTTTCAATCAAGTTTATCGATTGTACCGAACAAATCTCGCGATAAGCCAAACTCCAATTGCAATATTCGCATCTCTCCAACTGTGTGTGTGCGTGAGTGTATTTGTGTGGGCAGCACTTGTATTGGTGCGTGAGCAAATTATTGTATAATCGCCAAAACGAAAAAAAGAAACACAGAAATAATAAAAGCAAAAACGCCAACGCCAGCCCGAGAATAAAAAGAAACAGAATTCCGAAAAACTTGTTGAGCTAGTGAATTTAGTTGAAAAACACCACTGAAAACATTGACTACAGGGGAAGCGAGCGCGTACACTGCTGGAAAACTTGCTGAGCTGTAAACTAAGCAACTACTGAATTCAGCGATTACTGGAAGGCGAAATTACTGAATTCAGCGATTACTGGAAAGCGTTACTACTGAATTCACTGATTACTAAAATTAGGCGTTCAAAGGTCGGACTACGGATTACTGTAAAGTGGGACAATAAATTACAAAGACCTTTTACGGAATACCCACTGGAAGAACCCCTGCAAACAGAGCATCTCTTGTCACCGCTGAATTCCCAGCCTACCCGAGAACTACCTACATCATGCAGGCCATCAAGTGCGTGGTTGTGGGCGACGGAGCGGTGGGTAAAACCTGCCTGCTGATCAGCTACACGACCAACGCCTTTCCGGGGGAATATATCCCCACCGTGTTCGATAACTACTCCGCCAACGTGATGGTGGACGCCAAGCCCATCAATCTGGGTCTGTGGGATACGGCCGGACAGGAGGACTACGATCGCTTGAGGCCACTGTCGTATCCACAAACGGATGTCTTCCTCATCTGCTTCTCGCTGGTGAACCCCGCATCCTTTGAGAATGTGCGGGCCAAGTGGTTCCCCGAGGTGCGTCACCACTGTCCCAGTGTCCCGATAATCCTCGTCGGCACCAAGTTGGATCTGCGCGACGACAAGCAGACAATCGAAAAGCTGAAGGAGAAGAAGCTGACCCCCATCACCTATCCCCAGGGTCTGGCGATGGCCAAGGAAATCGCGGCGGTCAAGTATCTGGAGTGCTCGGCATTAACGCAAAAGGGCCTGAAGACGGTCTTCGATGAGGCCATCCGGTCGGTGCTGTGTCCGGTGATCCGCACCCGACCCCGCCACAAGTGCGAGCTGCTCTAGATTTGACCCCACCAAAAAAAAATTGAGAGAAAAAAGCATTAAAAATGAAGAGAACTAACTCGCTGTAGAACAAAGCGCAAAAATTCTGTGCAAAATTTTCATATTCATTCGCTTTGTTGATCTTACAGTTACAGTGTGAGTGTGAGTGTGTGCGAGTGTGCGAGTGTGCGTGTGTGAGAGTGTGCGTGCGCTAAGTGAGTGGTGTGCGAGCGTGTGTGTGACGGAATGAGTGTGTGAATGAGCGAGCGTATTTTCGTGTTTATGCTTTATGCGGGGGAGCAGCTCAGCAGCCACAAAAACAAAAGCAAAAACCTCAACGGCAATCAGCGAGTGCATCCAAGGGCGGAGCAAAGAGGGGTTCGCAGGGGGGTCTCCGGGGGGCAGAACAAGCATGGGCATAAATACATATATATTTGTGTGCTATGTGCATACACGGGAATATATTTCTGATGTTTACCTTCTCAAATTCAAAAGTAAAACGGAAATAACTTAAAGAAGAATCTGCAAATTATTTTAATTAATTTGTTCACATAAATTCAAGTGATTTTTAAAATTGAAATATTAATGCTTTCCTTTAACTTTCCTTGACATAATTTTAAATAAATCAATATTTTATAATATATTTAGTGTCAAAATTACTGCCAAAAAAAATCTTTTTGTTCTCTACTATCATCAGTTTAAAGCTCAAATATATTTTAACTTTTGGAAATTGCATTTAAAATGGCATCTGTAGAGAAGAATATTTATGCTAAACAATTCAATTGAATTGTATTTTGTATTTTAAGATTCTTAAGATCATTATGTGCTACCCCAAACAAGTGCTTTAAACCCCTAACGATAAGCAGGCCACATATGATTATTTGTGCCCGTGCTTGCACATCTGCTGTGCTGGCCTCATGCTGAAGGAACTCAGCCCGCGAAATGTATGACAAATCAAATAAAATTAATTGTATATAAATCTAGACGATTTAAAGCCTTCGGCGCCCCCTAACACAGTCACAGACCTCGAACCAGAACCAGAAACCAGAAACCAGAAACCATTACTAGATAGCTCTTATCTGGGCGGGGTAGTATAAGTAAAAGTATAGTACGGACGAGGCCCCGCCTATGGCCAATATCTGAACAATTGGACTGAGCAAAAATAAACGGGAATTCTGGGAAATCGGCCAATCGATATAACTTTGTGGAAGGATGGATGGATCATGTGTGAATGTGCGCGTCTGATTAATGGTCTTCCCATCACTTGCTTGCATTTTTGCCTGGACTTGATTTAATGTATACTAAATGCACAATTAGCCTCTGCATTGATGTTAATTTATACACTGATATTTATGTTTAATAAATGCATACACTTTGCCAAATTGTTTTTACACAGCCAGAGCACACTGGACGAAACTAGCAAAAACATTTTATTTATATTAACACATAATTTACCAATAAAGAGTGTAATATTAATCAACAACAAATAAGCTCTATAATTTACCATTTATGGAGATTTATGGGCATGGATAATGAGAGCGATGAAATCGTCTGGAGATCGGGATGGGAAATCGGGTTTATACTGCATACTTTCGGGCGAGCGGCGCATATTCCACACGCATCACAACTTTAATCTTATCAGCCGCATTTGTCACAAAATTTACGATAATTATTTCCGATTGCCGGACCCGGCCGGAAGCCCTGATCCCCCGCCGTTGACTAAGCAATTTGCCAGGTCCAATCATACGTCATATCTACATATATTTTGTTGATTTCTTTGCGCTTCGCATCGACAAATTCCCATCCATACTTCGATTGTCATAATGAGCCAACTGATGATGGATTGTGGCCGAGTGGGTTGGCCGACTGGGGGGTTTGCTGCGGCTTCTGCGGTGAATAGTGTGCTCTCCGTGTGAATTTGACAAATAATTACATAAGACAACCTGCTGCGCCACCGCCCCACGCACATTTCAATGGCCTCTGATGGATGGGCCCCAGGCACCATCACCTCACCCTGGGCGAAAAACCAACCCCCAGCTGCTGTTGTGTCTGTGACGCGACAAATCGCATAATTGACCCACATTTCGAACAAACGTCTCGCAGCGCGGAGGGGCTATAGCGAGGGCTGTAAAGTCAATTTAATTAGCAAAAACATTTGGCTAGCATCTAGAACTACGCCTCTAGAACATGCACCTTTGGCACTAGACTGCGCCCAAGAAGAAGCACCCGGCATCCGATGAGTGAGGACGCGTTGACAGGCGTGGAATTTGCCGCAAATACCTTGTTGCATTTCTCAGCATCAATTGCCCAGCCACAATGCAAAGGGGGATCTTGGATTCGAAATAATAAAGTGTAAAACTAAATAATTGAGATATAATGATCTCAGAAAATCCAGAGTGTGGATCACGCTAAGGTATAAATAAACTAGGCTCCTCTACGCTTTGGGGAACATTAAATCAACTTAAAGATATTATATATTATAATATAATAGATAATAATATATTTATTTATATATTTATTTAATTGATCCTTATTTTATAAATATAAAACATCCAATAATTTATTGGGTATTTTTTTTTATTTAGTTACTTTTATGTTTGTACCGAAAACCTAAATCAAAATACAATTTATATTTATATTTTTGTTCCCTAGAGGGAACGCCGCAATTGATTTGTATTTTGAGCCTTTTTAAAATTAACTATAAAGTATTTTAAAATATAAAAAAATTATTACAAAAAAGAAATAATTACTGCTGTACATTTTAAAATACAAGTTTCTAATGCCATTCTCTTCAAAATATTTGATTATTTATTTTAAGCTTGTGGAAGTTACTTTTAATTTTGTAACAAAAATAAAAAAAAAATACACAATTTATTTTTAACATTCCTTAACGAAAAATTAACTATGAAGTATTTTATCATATACAAGATTTATTATAAAAAAAGAAATAATGTGTATTCATGCTGTACATTTTGAAATATAAATTTCTAATGCCATTCCCTTTTAATTTAATCTATTAAAAATGTTTTTCTTTGGGCAACCTTAAATATTTTTTAACAAATAATTATTCCTTGAATTATATATAAAATTTAAAGGAAACTTTTGGGAAATATTTACCATTTATTCATCAATAAACAAGAGCTGTTCAAGACCTGAAGGAACATTTGAATGCAGTGCTAGCCTCAACATCTCCTGAATTGCCTTTAATTTCAACTCCCCAGCCGTGAGCGGGCAGTTTCGGGATGAGCGGGGGATTATCCTCGATTATCCTGCCATCGAATCCGAGTGGAAAACTGCAGACTGGCCAAAACAGGCAATACCCGAAAAGGGACAATTGCAGTGCGCTGCAAATCCATTGACAAGTGTCGCATAATCATGAACCATGTCAAATGTAAATGCAAATGGCCAAATGCTAAATTTATGCACTGCATGCGTGAAATTAAAAGGTTCCCCGGCGGACTTGGAGCTCTCTTTGGTCCGGAATTCGGAACAGGTCCGAATTCCACACGCAATTTGCCCACTTTCATGCGGTTAACAATTTGGCTAAATCAATTATACGCACTGCGCGCCTACCGCGAGTATTCGAGTATATTCCTCTCTCTCGGATTTTCCGCTTAATTGAGAGATTTCCAGGGAAATCGCATGGCCGGGGGGGCAAAGCCGAAAAATTTAATACGAAAATTGCTGAAGCGAAGCCAGCGAAAGAATTCCTAGATGGCCACAAATTTCGTACAAAATGCCAATAAAATACGCTCTGGCGCAAAAATTCCATGCCACATAAGGCGAGGGTAAATTCAGGTGAGCTCGCACCTGGGGCAGGTTAAAAATATTTCACACTTCCGCCCCCGCCTAGGGGAAGAAGCTCCACCTGAACCTTTTGCAGCGATGCCAACAGGATATGACAACCTCGGCCATGGTCGGCCGCCTTTCAGACCTTCAGACACACACACACACACACCTTCTTGGCCCGTCCCGCCCCCTGCCTTTCCCCCGAATGTTTGCAGCGGCCGCTTCCTGCCAGAAAACACAGTGCAAATTATGATGCGAGTGCTGAGTTTCCCCCAAACTGCCACCTCGAGAAATTTGCATGTGTGCGCTGATGTTTATATTGGTTTTGGCTTTCGCTGGAACAACACAGAGCTGAACAGGTCCCCGAATCAAATAAATGGGGTAAACTGCTGTCATTCACAGGGATAATGGAGGAAAACACATCGAGTTAGAGAAATAAAGAAGGTTCTTCTAAAATAATCAGTCACTAAGATGATAAAGAAATTATATACACAAGCTATGAGGAAACAAATATCTATATTCAATATAATATAGGAAGAAATATCACAGGGAACTCCTCTAAATATATCTGTAATAAACTAGCTATTGATAACGATCATTTTGCATTAAGACGTTAAATATTTAAACAAAACAGACTAAGCTGAGAAAGAAATAATATACACAAATTATGAGGAAACAAATATCTATATTCAATATAATATAGGAAGAAATATCACAGGGAACTCCTCTAAATATCTGTAATAAACCGCTACTATCAATTGATAAAGATCATTTGCATTAAGCCGTTAAATATTTAAACAAAACAGACTAAGCTGAGAAAGAAATAATATTCACAAACTATGAGGAAATAACCATCTATATTCAGTATAATATAGGAAGAACTTTGTTACAATATCATCAGGAAATTCCTCTAAATATCTGTAATAAACCGCTACAAGCCATTGATAACGATCATTTTGCATTAAGCCGTTAAATATTTAAACAAAACAGACGGCAGCACTTGCTGCAACAAAGCAAACAGGGCACACAATTGATACGGATGGCCAACAGCCAGGACAGCCGATGGACAGTGTAAGAAGGAGCTTGGCCAGCTTGTGGCGCAGCCAATATCCGTTGCAAGGATAACGCACACACACGCGCCGATGTGTGTATCTTCCTTGGTCCTGTTATTGATAATCTTTGTCATGGCTCGACGTGAGCATCGACAGCGGCCAACAAAAAAGCAAGGAGTCACGGGATAACGGCGTGGCAGGAACAGTCACTGCTGGGACAGCACCAGGATACACTTAACACAATTATTTAAATTTTCAATATAATAATTTAAAGAAAGATCCTAAAGATAATTTTAGAATAATTTTATATATGTTTCTTAAGTTATTTTTAATATTTAAAGTAAAAGTATAGATTGGCTTATATTTTGTAGACATTCCTTACCTTTCATATATTTAAAAAATTTCTAATAACTTATAAAGGTTATAAGGATAAGAAAAATCACTATTTCTTAGTATAAAAGGAGACAGTTATTAAATTGTAAGTTAAACTATAGACGAAAAGCCATTTCAAAGTACTTTTTTAAGACATTTTAAAGTTTAAAACATTTCCAATAATATTCAAAGGATTTATTTTAGAAAGTCAGTACCAAAAAGGTTACTAAAATTACTATTTCTTCAGGCTTTAGTGATTTTAAAGAGACAGTTATTAAAATGTTATATAAACCATATATGAAAACATATTTTAAAGTTTTTAAAATTGTTCCTGGTGCAGTGCCATCCTCAAAAGCTGGACGCAGGACCTGGCCGGAGGAGTAATGAACTGCGGCAGGACCAGACAGGCTGCGAGCCTTGTTTGTGCCGCCGATCGATGCAGCTGGAGCCGAGTCGAGTCGAGTGTATTAAAAACAAAGTCACACTGTGTGTGTCCTGCATCCTTGTGCGCTGCCAAAGTCAATGAACAGGGACGTGGACCGGCTGCCAGGATATGAAGCGTGTGCGAAAGTTTTCCACAATTAGGATGCAGCGCAGCCCAGCTCGCCCAGCTCGCTCCTCCCAGCGGCAATAAAAAAGTTTAAAGTTGCGTTTAAATATGCATTCCATAATTCATGATTCAGGACTTGCCGCCGCCCCCGGAGGAGCCCACGAGAGGGCTTTGATTTTCCAGTCAACGCCGACAGCAACACGTTTCCGCCATTTTGTTGGCTGGCTGGCTGGCAACTTGTTGCATTTTCCGCATTTGAATGCTGGGAAAATGGGCGGTGCGGGCGGCGGGAAATGTTGACATCCCGAACATGCTGAAATTTCCGCCAGACGACATCGAGATGCGGCCAACTCGGCAGCCTGACATTCAAATCGGTCTCTGCAGGTGTGCATTCAGCATTCGAGTGCGATTGTGTGTGAGGCTTTTCATATTCAATTAAATACAATTACACGTCCAACTGTCAGCTTTCAGTTAATAATGTAGAGTGTACGGGCCAAAAAGTACGGGGCCACTTAGAAGCAGCGCCCCAGGTAGAGATAGGTAGAGATCTAAAACGAACGCAGAAAAGCCCCAGCGCTTTTCACAATTTTCCTGGCGGCTTTGCTCTATTTTTGACCACCTCCCTCAATGCGGCTGTAACACAGTTCAAAGATTTTACCCATTCTATTTCGCCTATTTATGTGTGGCTCTTTAAAAATATATAAACAAAACTCACAGCGTCATGGGTTGGCTCGTATTTACATTCGCATTAAATAAATGCTGGGTAAATACTCACAGCTCTGTTGCCACCTCGAAATCGAATCAAATGAAATCAAATGAATTTACTTTTTAATATAATTCCCTCACTATAAATATGTACATCCGAAGCAGACAAAACTTATTCACCCCGGGCGCAGATTGACATTAATTGTTTAAATTGAAGCGGATACGCCCCGGCTAGCCCACGGAATTCTTATAAATTTCACTCCGGCACGGGCGAAGTCCATCGAAGGATTTACGCATCCAATCGTTGGGATCGCTAAGTTGTGAGTACGGAAATTTACTAGAAGAGTTGAAATAATTACGGAAATTGCAGAGATTCGATGAAGGGGATATATAGAAGATGGGGAGGCGAAGATTTATTTGTACATTTATGGGGAATATCAAAAATTATTTAAGCTAAAAGAAATCTAAGAAAATTGGGTAGCAAATATAAATATTTACCATTAAGCGGTCAGAATTTATTCAGAGATTATATCAAGATTAGTAAGAAAGAAAAACCAGGAATTAACAATGGTATTTCAAGAGAAAATATTTTTAAAGATAGAAAGTAATTAAGATTTTAATCAGATTGGTTAGAAACTAATTAAATCTTATCTCAAAATAATGTAGAGATGTTCATTTAAACGTCTTTAACCTGTAACCCATGACAATTTATTACCTTCTTAAATATACACTAATCTCTTAATAAGTTGTAACTGAAAACGAGCCCCAGTTTTCCATGAAATCCATTTTTAGACACATTTAACTTGCCACATTTGCAGCTCTTACTCGTATATTTGTCACCCTGCAACCGCCAAGTGTTTAAATTATTCACAAATTTTAGCCCCGCGAAAGCTCATGGTTTTGACGTAAATTTGGGGGATTCCCCTCGCCCTGCGCCGAACGGGTGTCTCCGAGGACACTTTATCATGGCTCGCGAGGCTCAAACAATTGTCCCAAATGGAGCTCAGCGGCTAAGTGGTTTTATTTTAAATCTTTCACGTTCAGAACAGCTCTGAAAAAGCGGGCTGGGAATCTGCAGCCTTATGACAACAAGTTGCTTTCAAAAACTCAGCAGTCGCGACAAGTTGTAAGCGGAATAATTTGGTTTTTCTGTTTTTCACTGCTCTTCATTTCATTCCGTTTTTTTATATTTTTTTGTATTCGCTGGAGCTCAATTGTTTGGTAAATGTCAGTCTTCATTTGTCAGCTACACTCCAAGTTGGCTTAAGTGGCTTCGTTGTCAACCAGAGGAGTTCATTGCTGGCTATATCTATACAGATATCTGCACAATTCTGGGGGATTTGAGTACGAAAAATCAGATGGAACTAACAAAAAAATACATCTAAAAAATATTCAAGGCTTTTTTATAACTAAAAAAAGAAGACACAAGTTAGTTTAATTCCGGTTACAAATAAATCTGGCATATCTTTCCGGAAAAGGACATAATACCAGCTTTGATGGACATTTGAAATTACAATTGAAATTGAAAAATTGGCTGCAATGCACGCCAGGCCTGATTGTTCATTGGCGCTGCTAATGCGGAGCCTATAAATATTTATTATGCCTTTTCAAGGACTAATTCTGATTAATTTATCAATCGATTCGCCGACGAGCCTTGACACGAAATGTCAGACTCTGGATTTATGGCCCAACATTACGAGCTGCCTTGCTAATTATTTGGCTGTGTTTCCACTCGACAAGCCCCTCTCTCCTTTATTCGGTTTTTATTCGGTTTTTATTCTTATTATTTTTCTTTTTGTCTTGGCAGTGACTCAAGCGGGAATCAATAAAATCCCGTGGCACATGAATCCAAACACGTAAACCCGAAAACAAAGGCCTGCAAATGTGCATGGCATCAAAAGCGGCAAAATGAATAAGCAAAGGCCAATAGCGAATGAAAGTGAATTTCACGCCATTGGCTAAAACGATTTTCCGGCAGGAAGGCATCAATCAGATCGGAAAATACTCCGTTCTGCTCACTTATTTATGCGTCCCTGGCGTATGCGTAATATTTCAGCGGTTTATTACAAGCTCACTGAACTCACAGAGCTCCGTGTGGTTTTTCTACATGAATATTTATCTTGTCTATATTGTAGCTTAGATGAATTGAATTTCTCTCGAGATTAAATTGTTCACCAAGTTAGAGATATTAGTTTTAAGGTATCACCTGACTATAGATTTATGACCCATAAATAATGAGAATTACTTTTTAAAGTGGACAGGCATTTTCCCAAATAATCACCTTATTCATTCGTTTAAAGTTATGAACTCTTAAAAAAATAAAACCATTTAACACTGTCATAAACTTAAGCCATATAAGTCAGTGTTACATAAACTCATACTCTAGCTAGTTAAATAATGATTGCATTTATTTCCATGAAGTTTTTCATGCACTTAAATTGTTTGAAACAAGTTTGTAACTTTATGTAGAAATTACATTTCCCTATTTAAGATAAATAACCCCAGACAGCTGTCGCTGGCCCACAAAGGAATGCTAATCAAGTGGGAAGCCGCAGCAGTGGAATTATCGACCGATTTCGGTTTGGTTTCTCGATTTTTCGTGTTCGTGCTCCCTAAGCTCCTAATTGAACTCTTTTACTTGCAGCGTTTCCTCGTTGCGAACAAATGGGGCATGTAAATGCGCCCGGATGCCGCCCACTCCGGATCCCCCGATTTCACTGCGACCTTGCTGCGGGTGCGGATGCGGGTGCAGGTGCGGGTGCGGGTGTGAGTGTGGGTGCGAGTGTGGGTGCGGTGTGGTGGGTGGAGCCATCTTGTTTAGCTCAAACCGCAATTGGCAGTTTGCTGTTACATTAACCCACAATGCACAGCTCATAAATTAGGAGGCATCTCAGCACCTCAGCGCATTGCAGATGCACCAGTTGGCTTCAAAATGCCCGGAATTCGGAATTTCGACCCCCAATAAACACAGAATTTGATTTTGCAGTCCAAAATCAGATGGCGTTTAAATAGTTTTGCGGTTTTGAGCTATTTAGATGAAAAGTTAATACGCGACAGCTGCGGCCTTTGATGCGTCAGCTGCCAAAAATCAGAGGCGAACCTCGGGCACTGGAAAACTTAGGTATAGCGAATTTTGAGCAGGGTAAACAAGTACTTAAAATGTTACAAGATTTATTTTTAAGTTCTTTCCAACAATTATCTCCTTGGAATTTATGGATGTAAAGATTTGAGGTATTTTTTACCATCTAAATAACATTGTTAGAACTTTAATATGATGTTATACTTATATTAAAATTATAGAAATTAAAGTACTTCACCTAGAAATAATTTCTTTTCAAAAATGTTTTAAAAAATGTATTATTAAAATATTGCCAGTGAATATATTTAGCGATACAGCTTAATGTTTGTATAGTTAAGCTTCTACGCCTTAATTTTCAAAGGTGACGACGACAACGCTGTTGAAATTTTTATAATATTTTTACAAAGCCGACTGGGCAAGGCCGATGAAATCGAATCCAATAGGAGCTACTCACATAAATTAGACGCACATAAATAAACACGATCCAGATGCATCAGTTTCGGGAACCGGGCACATGTGACTAGTGAGGCAATCGAAAGTCGGAGCAATTAAAATGCTATAAAGTTTTTCACGCGCCAATCGCCGGAACATAAACTGAGAGTATTCTTGAATAGATATTCATCTCGGCCATAAGACTATTTGCTTGGGCAATCGTCACCTGCGAAACACCAAGGATATGGCTAAGGTCTCGAAATAGTAAGCTATTTATCATTCAGGACGCGTAGTATTGCCTACTGCGAGGCGTTCAATGGGGAGTAATTCGGTTTTAATAAACCGAACCGCAGCAGGCGCCACTTACAAATTTTGTGGGCATTTGGCAGCCGGCAGGAGGGCAAATAGGGGAACCCCACCCTATTAGCGCCACTAACCACGCGTCGCCGCAATAACCGAAAATCTAATAGCCATAAATGTTGGGATTTCCAGCCGAAAAACGGGCCGTAAAAATTGCCCCTCTATCGCCGTGTGTTTAACAACATGTTAACATGTTGACTGCTTTTGTATGCGGGCTAGCTCGTAAATCAGACAATCGACTGAGAGCCGCAGGCCAAACATTACATTAAGCCCCAGGACACCCTGGTCCTGGCTTCCCGCAGGACCCTGCCTTTTGCGGTTTGCCGGAACCGTAATGTGATTTAACTTGCGGTTAAACGCGCGTTTGCATTTGTTTTGATTACCGAATCCGATTTTCGATTCGGTTTAATTCACCCTTTTTTCGGGCATTAACATTGTTTGCCCAAAACTGTGCGGTGGATTGAATACATTTTGTTACTTTGGGGATTTGTGTGTCTACTTATATTCACTTTGTTCGAACGGAGTGTTTTTTAGGTCTTGTTTAACATATCTAGGGTTTTTAGTAATTATTATTATAAAGATTCGATTACATATTTTGAAGTCTCTCAAGACCAAGACATTTTTTATATTATTCAGACTTTTTAACAGCATATAAATGATTACTTTGTAAAATAAATACACTTAAGAGATTGTATTTATTATATGCACTTTATACACATATTTTGTTCGGTATAAAATTCCTTTTAAATATCTTGACTTGGTTTTGAGTATTCTGCTGACATTTTACAATTAATATTTTAGTTTTATTTCTCAGTCTCCTGGCTCACAGAGTGGCCATCTCTGCTCTAAAGGTCAGAATATATAAGATTGTTTTTAATATATATATTTAATTTACATATTTTTCTTATGTAAAATCCTTATAAGGCTTAAGCTTTATCTTAACTTGGTGTAGAGTATCCACCTGATTTTTTTACAACTAATATTCTAGTTTAATTTATCAACCTCCTGGCTCCACAGGGCAGACTCTATTAAAATCCTTTTCCTTCTCTAAGGAAACCCAATTTTATAGCACCTGAAATCTCCTGAAATATGCATTGTTCTGGCCACAATTCTCCATTCCCGATTTTATTCGCCGCTTCCACTCATTTATCTCCCTTAGCCTGCCTGGTTATTATGCTGTTATTTATATTTCAGCGCGAAATTCGCCTTGCCCCCGAATGTTGCACAATTCGGGTGTTTTTTGTTTGCTTTGTGTCATCAAACATGTTGCGTGTCTGGCCGCCGTGTGCAATTTAACCGATGACGGGGTGCAAGGGGCGCTGGGGCTGCGAAACTTTTTGCCACGTAAATGATTTGTTTTGTCAATTATTTTGTTAGCCAACATGCAACAACGGCGAAGTCTCAGCTGATAACATCAAAACAAAGGAGACCCGGAGGCATAACTTTTGCGGAATTAATTGAGAGGCGTGGCCGGGTAAATTGCATCAAGATACGGGTAAACAAACCAATCCGAAAATCGGCCAAATAGCTCGGGCAACCGGAGTTGGCAGCAGAGGGAAGTCCAATTTTATGGAGTGCTGGATCTCCGGACCACTGGGCATCTGTTTAGACAAGTGAGTCCACTTGCATAAATATTTATGGCAATCGCGGCCAGCTGATTATTTATCGCCTGACGCAATTGCCCGGCGAGAGACTAAAAAATAATGAAACACATGTGCACTCGTCTCCAGCTTTTCAATTTTAAATTAATCCTCAGTTGTTTTCCGTGCTCCGCAAAACATAACATAATAGAAAAGCGTAGTTTCATGGGGGGAAAAACCAGAAATCTGTAGCCGAACAGGCAATTGAGTGATGGATGGCTTGGCATTGGCCCCTCGCCCCTTTCGGCATTTCTTCTGCTTATTTTTTTTTTTTAGGCCCCATCTTAATTAACATGCGCGACATTTTGTGGTTTATTTTGTTGCTTCTGTGACATATTTTTAGGGTCTGACGTTAGAGTACTATATAGTGTGGGAAATTACCTTGGGGCGACGAGGAAGACGACTGGAAGTGAAGCACTTTGAAACTCTCACTCACAAAAGCACTGCGGTAGTTTGTATATTTATTATTTATCTTGGCCAGAGAACGAAATTGCCCAATTCGTAGCACTACATTTGTGTGGCACTAATTGCACTTAGCCGCGATCGCGATAACTCAAAATAACACACGCGCGCGGCACTCAAGATTCTCAAAGTCCCCGCTACAAAATTTTCACCGTAATTTCTCACAATTCTAGAATGAATTATTTTCCCTGGCGTGCAAGAGCATGTGACCGTGTCAGCGTGCGGCGCGTTGCCAACTGAATCGGTGGACGCGAATAAACGCGTATAAAGCCAGTGCCGAGTGCCGTTCGCAGGCTCGTGTGCCGCTCGTTTCGGCTCGGGTCGCCTTCGGCTCGCGTCGTGCGGAAAAGCCGGCAAAACAAAATGTAAATAGTAGTTGGTGCCAGGGGGCTGGGGGAATTTCAAGGGAGTCGGGGGTGGCCGGGGAAGCCGGCTTTTGGTCTCAGTGTCGAGCTCTGCCGATTTTACGCCTTACGAACGGGGGTTTTGCTTTCCCCTGCCACAAAAATTCATCCCCCATCCCCCGGCGCCGCTGTTTGCTCTGCGGCTTTTCGGGGTTGTTAGAGCCCGTAAATGTGTGTGTGAGCGTTTGTTTGTAGACACTTCGGCTTGGCCTGCAATTGGCGGGAAACCCTGTGGATGCTATTCCGTTTGAGCCTTAGAATCTGGCAACATTTCGCCGATTTTTAAACAGAAACTAATTTTATTTATAATTTATTTATTTATTGTTTGGTGTGACGCTATTACGATTAGGTATTTTTGAAAGAGGTTTATTGCAAAGACTAGAGAGTAAGCCCTTTATTTTTTATATATTAGAAACCCAAACAAAAATGTGCTCCTAATTTAAGAATAACATATTAACATTCTAAGCTAATTAGAGAGAAATACCTATTACTTATTTTAATTTGGCAAATGAAACTTTCGTAACTTGTAGTTGCAGATAAATAACATTTACTTAAACAATTTTATATTTGAACTAATAACACCCGACTTAATAATTTAAAATAGTATTAATAGTTTCATTTTAATACCTTTTTTTATTAAAATGAATTCTTTTAATACCTTAAGCCATTTATTTACTTTATTTAATATTGCCTAACAAATTGCAATACTTAACATTTATTTCTACTCACAGACAATATTATGTCAATACTAAATACTAAATATATACATATTTTTTAGCTTAATAATAAATAAATTGACAAAATATATAAATATAAATAAATAACTTTTTAACAAAGATTTTACCATATTTTAATATATTGTTTAAGCTTAAAAATTAAATAATTATAATTTAATGACAATTTATTACCATACAGAATTATTTACTCCATTTTAAATGTTAATTATCTCAATTATAAAAAGAAAATATTTAAAAATCAGCTCACAATCCACCTTTGCAACATGTTGCATGCGCGACAAATGTTGCCAGCACAAATCGCTCATGCGCCCTGTTGTCCCATTCGCCGAGTTCTTTGTTGTTTTTCTTTGGCCTTTCCCCCTCTACCGAGTACCCCCGCACCACCACCGCCCCCCTTTCAACCATGACAAACACCATTGCCTATCCCAATATCCCAACCAACACGAGCGACCGAATAACGCTGCCAAAGTGACAACCTTTCAGCTTTATCGCTTCCACATAGCGATGCTACTGCTTGTGTGTGTGTGTTTAAATAATGTAACAGTAAATTAGCGTGTTTGACACAAGGTGGGCGTGGCCAACGGTGCGTGCGTCGAACAATCTCAATCAAGTTAATATTTGTAATTTGCCGATAAGTGTGAGATAAAAGAAGAAGACTCTAGTGACTTCATGACCCCAAGAAATCTGACTTTTTACGGAATGGCGGTTAATTAGGTTTCAACAATATTTAAAAGCCTTTCCAGAGAATATTTTTCTTTGTTCTGATAAATGTAATATTAACAAAATAAGTTTATATTAATAAAATTTTGTTTAAACATGTTTTTCTTGCATTTTGCAAATTTAAAAATTCCCTTTTCCAAACTTTTAATACACATTTTTTCAATAATAAATTATTACCTTCATCTACAATTTATATTCTGAACAAATCATCTTTGAAAAGATTAAAAAATATATTTTAAAAAGAGACAATAATCAATTAACTGAATCAGGTTTTAATTCTTTGGTTAGCTAGTTAGCTAATTTATTTAAAGCAGAGTATTTCTTAATCAAAATAAGATATGATTGCCTTTTACCAGAAAAATATAGAATTTCCAATTAATTTAAAAGTAAGTTGTATATAAGCCAATAATATGCACATGACCTGCAATATTTAATTATGCCTGTTATATTATTTTGGCACATCTCATCAGAATAATAAATAGAATAAAAAATTATTCGTCTCATTAAGTCGTAAACCAAATTATGTGACTCAATTAAGAGTGATTATATACTCATTCGTTTGATTGAATCAAATTATTTATGCATTTTTCTTCTGCTCATAAAATCGAGAGGAAATTATTTTTATATTACCGTCCCTGACCAATTACAAGTCACAACAACAATGAGCATCCGCCGCTGTTTCTCACTAAAAATATACTCATCCAAAAACAAGAATTAAAAATTGAGAAAAAATAGAACCAAAAAAACGCGGGAGAAGAAAATAATCCCGAAAATAATCAAGTTAAGATGGATTCCAGAATCGATTCGAAGAAAATGTACTTATTCTGTTTATGTTTACATACATAACTTCTTATTAGTGTAATAAATCTATATAATTTTTATTCTTGATAAAATAACCATAATTAATACCTTCTGTTCACTTTGGCCTCTTCTCAAAGATGCCTTTTGTAAAAAATTCAAGGTATAATAACAATATTCTACGCCATATTTTCCAGTTATTTATAGGCCCATTTATCAAGTTTTCTTGGATTAATAAAATTCTTTGTATGCCAGTTCGAAGTATGCCCAAAGGTACTGTAGACATAAATAAAATCGCATAGTCCAAAGGCAAGAAAAAAAGCACCAAAGCTAATAAACAAGCGGACAAAGCGAATTGTGCACTATAACAATAATAGGAAGTCGAGGGGGAACCGAGGCATCAGGGGGTGAAAAATAGAAAACACAATTTCGTCTGCTGCCCATCTTCCAACTATATTCATTTCGGAGAACGGCGCAAATTAGAGCATGCTCCTCCTATTCTTTTGGGGGAACTGGGGGAAATCTTCTTGAGAGTCGCCAGCAGGCGCCACCAAAGGGCCATCGACGAGATGACGATGACGCGATCGCGGAGCAGAGTTCGCCTCACCTCCGACTGACCGGTGATCACAGGCTTTTCGCACCTGTACAAATCAGTTGTTGCTGCCTCTGGCCAAAAGCGTATTCTTGGTTCATTGCCAAACAGGCGAACAGCAGCAGCGGCTGGCCAGGCAAAAATAGACCCAAACAGTGCGTATTGCGACGGGTTAATAAGGCGATTTCCCCTATTCAATTGGGTAAAATTAATCGGATGTAATAATTTTTAAATGGTTTTGAAATTTAGAATGCTTTTAAACTATTACAACATTTTAAAATTAGTTTCTTTCATTTCCGGTAATATTAAACACTGCCAAGAAAATATTTGCTTCATTTTTAATATGTAGGATTTTGAAACGCACTGTATTTATGCTCTTCATTGCGTCGATGCGTGCGCGCCAATAATTTTTTATTCACATTCTCAAGAATTTATTTAGTTGTCTAGATTTTATTTATTTTTTTTGCTTTGTCTATGTTTGGCCTAGTTGTTTTTGTTTATCATTGTTCTGCCGTTAATTACATTATACTTCCTCAAACAATGGAAGCATCTTCCACGGGCCAGTAGATATTATACAAACGCCGTTTGTTCCTATATATATATAATTTATACATCTTGCAGCATACAAATTGTAGAGACAATACTGTCGTTTTTGTAATATATTTTTAAAGGATTTTTGTTAGAGTAAACTTCTTATAATATATGATTTGTTTTAGATATAATATAATAATATAATTATATAAGAACTATATTTGTTTAAATATTCATTTATTTCCTTTATTTCCCTCCAATCTGCTTTATAAAAATACTACAATTTACATAAAGTTTTAAATATTATAAACCCATTCTTCATTACCATTTTCCTTTAAAACGTTAATTAAAATTCAAAAACCATTCGAAATCAAAGAAACCCCAATTAAATCACTTACCTGCCCTTAGATGCGACCAATTAAATTGTATTGGGTAATGGACTTTCCCAGAAAAAGCTCTGGGCCTTCCCGAGAGCCATACATTCGAGCACGTACAATAAATCTGTCTTTTATTTGCATCAATTAATGCGTTCGAAACAAAAGCCTCGGCCGACTCGCCGTGTTGTGGCCCAAAGGGATTTCGTGGGCCGTGACTTCTTGGCCAGAACCGTGGCGCTGCGATTCTCTCCGGGATTTCCGAGTGGTTTGGTTTTGTGCTGTGGCTTTTCCTCGTGCCCCTCGTGGATTCGTGGCGCCTAGAGAATTCGGCTGTAATTCATGTAGAGCGCTGAAATATGCCGAACATTTTTAAGACTTAATTGTTATGGCTGTAAATTATACTTGGCGATGATATATGGGCGATGCCTGGGCACTATTATAGTATCTTTCGAGTGATTAAATCGTTTTGAATCCTTGTTGGCACTGCTTGAACACTTATTTTTAATTGGTCTTTAATAGAATAAGCTTCATACTATTTCTTAAGTTTGAATATAATTAGATTATAATAGGATTATATATATAGAATATAAATTAGCCATGTCCACGTGCCTTTTCATTTCATCCTTATACATGACTATAGCTTTAATACTTATTGTACTTATAATAATGTTTTAATAAAGTAAATACTCTAGTAATTAAAATCATAACGACATGATAGATAAAAAATAGAGTTTCATCCAAATAAATAACTTTAAAAAATCTAAGAAACTCATGCTGATATGGGTATGACACTGTATTTTATTATAAATATTATAATACATATTAAATATTATTAATTAGAACCTTGAAAAGACAACTATATGTATTGTTCAGATTATTTTTTATTGCCACTATGGTCACATCCATTTAAAGGATAAAGAAAGACAAATGTGGATTTTTGTAGTATTGTTTATTTTCAAGGAATTTTGTTATATTTATTATTTATTTATTTATTTCATTTAATGCATTAAATTTGTATTAAAAGTAACATACATTTTTTGCAGTCATGCCTCTAATAATTAAAGATTTTAATACAGTGTCATAACTACTTTAAAGCTTTGTCTATATTTATTTTTTACATAAACAATATAAAAGCTTCTATAGAAACCAAGCTAAAGATAAATATTTAAGATGCTCGTCATTTGGACTGCTTATTTATTTTGTTATTTAATTATTATCAATTTTATTTGTTCTTTTGTCAATCAAATTGTAGGTGTTTATAGATTTTATTTTAATTTCGTTAACTTAATTGTTACAACTGCCTTTAGTTGTTCAGGATATTACAATTGGATTGGGAATAAGCCAGGAAAAACAAGATGAATTTCCTCCTAAGCCAATTTATTATCCCTTCACCAGGACTAACCCCATTTCGGGCCTAAATGGATTCCCGTTTGGCTTGATAAATGCAGTTCCCTGGCCGAGGCACGAAGGCCAAGGAAATATCACTTACGAAAGTCATTCGAAATAATTGCATAATGAATAGGCACGGCGACCAGAGGGTTCCAGTCAGCGGAGGCTATGCCTGCTCCAGGAACCGGCAGCTCCTGCCATTCGTCCTGGCGATCTGCGTGTGGTTAATCAGTCCGATTAATCTACGCAGGACGAGTGCAAGTGTTTTGCGAGGGCGGAGCTGTAGGCCTGTTCGAGGCCGATGATAATGTTAATTTGCGCACAAGTTGCACGTGTACCGAAACGGGAGCAAGGATCAAGGGCCTGAGTTGCTCCTGCAATTAATTTACTTTGGCAGGACATGCGAGCGTTCCCGCTGGGCACTGCTTCGGGGGTGTCCTTGCCGCCTGCCTTCCTGCTCATTACGGTTACAGGCCATTGTCATATGAAAAGTCTTGGCCGAATGACAATGGCAAAGCCGCATTTAATTGGCATTGGGAATTCGGAGTCCTGAGTCCGCAGTCGGCAAAAGAATATCCTGGAAGGGAAGCAGTGACGAGTCAACAAACAGAGAAATGACAATGACTCCGGCTTTGACTCCGACTCCGATTCCGATTCCGAATCCAACTCCTGCACTTATACGGGTCTTCCTGCAGTGTCAGTCACAGTTGGAGACTTTTGATTGGCATGTCCTAAATACAGTACAGTGCGTGTCACAGCATTAATGCATCGGGAAATGGCATACACTAAACTATCATACTGTTGGGGAATAAATAAATTTAAAAAATGGTTCATGAGTGTTACCTCTTTATATTTATTTTCTGGTTTCTTTATTAAAATAAATAAATAGTCATTTTAAGTTAAGTTCTGTCAGCCTTGAAAACTATTATTATTTTAAATCTATATTATTATTTTTATATTAATAGGTGCTTCTTAGAATTCTTAAATTTCGAATTTGAATATGTACTATATCTTAGATTTTCTTCTTACAAATGTGAATGAAACTTACTATATTTGTCAGGTGCATAATTTGCTCGATGTATTAGTGGAAACTTTTTGTTGAGTCAACGCAAACGGAAGTGCAAATCACGAGTCTTATTAAGAGTTTATTTTTGGTCATTAAGTGAATAATGCAAATAGCATAATGCAGAATATGCGCGAAGCTTGAATATTTGGCCAGGTGCTCAGACACCAACAATGAAAGGGGCGGGGGAGGCAGAAAATAATTTGCATTTCATTTGGCCGACACACTTTTTGAAGTAAATTCTGTGGCCGAGAGGGGCTGCGGATTGTTCGGCGGAAATGACGGCTATAAAAGGCAACTGCCACCGCCGCATGCCGGATACGTGTAGCTAAACAACCGTAAAATATATGCATCCCCTAAACGCTCTGCACCCCCTCACCTTTGAGAAGAGGAAAGAACTCACGCCCCCGCGGCAGACGCACGCACGCACAGTAAAGACAATTAGTGTAAGGCGAACGCGCGCCTTTGCCTTGCCAACAGACCATGCCCCCCTCGTGACTTTTGGCGCTTCATCCTGGATATGTTTGGCTTCCGCCGCGGAACACCTTCCTCCAGGTCCTGGCACCCTTACGCAGGATATACCAAACTTTTCCAGGAGTTTTGTTACGCAGCTAAAGATATATCTGTATATAGGGTAAATAATCCAGTTAGTCCTAATAAGTTTTTATTAACTTTTATCTGTGTATATCCCATTAAATACTTATAGATATTATATCCCATTAAATATTTAAAGATATTATAAAATAAATCTATACCACCATATGTTGTTTTTTTTTACAAAATGGAGATTAAGTAATAATGAATTATTTTATCATATCACTTTCCTACAAAATATAGATCAAATAATAATGATATATTGTATTAAATTAATTATTTAGAATATTTATATTATTATCTAAACAAAATTCGACACTATTAATAGGTTTATCTATTATATATTTTATCATTACTTTAACATAATATAAATCTATATCAGTACAGGCTGTGAACATTTTTATAGCTTTTCCACAATATGGAGATTAACTAATAATTAACTTTTATATTATATTACTTTATAAGTACATTTATAATATTATCTAATAAAAATTCGCCACTATTAAAAGGTTTTCCAATTAAATATTTTATGTTATTATAATATAAATCTATACCAGCATATGTTAGGCTTATTTTTAAAGCTTTCCTACAAAGTGTGGATGTACTAATAATGAACAATTTCCTACAAAGTTTATTTGTAATACTATCAATCAAAAATCAGGTATAAATAGCTTTTCAAATTAATATCCTAGATAATAAGTTCCTTAAGGATATTTCAACTTCGTCTTGAATAAAATATGAGTTACCTTCCCCTCGCGATACATATCCCCCGACTTTTGGCACATGAGCATTTTTTTATTTGCACAATGCGAGCTGAGCGAGTGAAATAAGGTGCGGCTGAGGCTATAAAGCGAAATTAAATAAAAAACACTCATGCCCACATAAGAACCGGGAAGAACAATTCAAGGCCTCAAGGACATGGGGGAAAACCCCAGGGATAACCAAGTCTTTGACTTGAGATTTAATTTTCGTAATGTGTGTGTAAAAACAAAAAAGAAAAGACTTTTCCCGAATGTGGTGCGTAATTTGCCATTCCCGAATTGAGTTTATTCTGAGACCTAATTAAATGCGGAGCTTCAAAAATGCGATTAGGGGATTGTGGCTTCGCTTGGGCCACAAATATGCAGACCCGTGTACAGTCACTAGGACAATTGGATTTCCTTCGGCACGAGTGTGTACATATGCAGATTGCACACACAGAGGACTCAACTCAAATAGAAAACTTAATTAAACAGTTTACATACCCGAAATAAAGGGTAATGGCATGGGAATATTGACACACACGAAAATGGTTGTGTGGGTGAATATTAAATATGGTTTTATTGCTCTAAAGAATTTTTAAATTAACCTAAGAGGTACGCTTTTCAAGCTAATATTATCTTATTTAATAATTTATGGTTATATGTTTTACTTGACAACTTTAAAGAACTTTTTGAAAAGTCTAGGTAAATAAATCTTATCTTCTGGGATAGCATATATTTTTATCAGTCACAAAATGTCTTAAATACTCTTTACATTATTTTTAATATTAGATAATGTTATATTGCTCTTAAGAATTTTTAAATTAATCTAAGAGGTATGATTTTCAAGCTAATACTTTCTTATTTAATAATTTATTGAAGAATTTATTATTTTAAGAACTTTTCAAAACGTCTAAGTAAATAAATCGTATCTTATGGGATGTAATCTCAAATAGAATATATTTTTATCAGTCACAAATTGTCTTAAATACTCTGTACATTATTTTAAACTTTTTTGAAACATAAATACCTATAATTAAATTATTTGAGACAAAGTTTATATGATTGGCTTAAGAGTCTACAGTTTTTATAGCTTTAAATGCATACACCTTTATATTTTTCTTTCCTCTTACCTTTTTAAACCTGAGTTATATCAGCACTTAGTCAGCCGGAAATGAGCTTGCCAATTGCGATTATCCGCCTCATATATAACCTGATTCCACGGACTATCCCAACTCTGTCGGCGGAGAAAGTCAGTAGGCAAACACACGCCATTGCCACATCGTCCAAGTACTAAATTTCGGCGGAGGCCAAGGAGAAATGCGTCAGGAATTAATGAATTCCCATACATTTCGGGCCTAATCGAATTAGTGGAATTAATTTTTGATGATATTGAAATTAGTTGCAGGCACCGCAGACGAGGAGGAGGTGGTGGTGGCTCTCCGCAGCGGTGGCGAACTACAAACCACTCCTGGCTGTCCGCATTCCTCGGTGGCGTGCGGGTGCATAAATTTGGTTTGACATCCCGGGGTTGACTTCTGGACCCGTCGCCCTCCATTGTGTTACTTTCCACTTGATTCAGCGATGGTGTAGCGATCCCAGGCCCCCAGGAGCGACGTCTTCCACCTCCATTATTAATGACGCTTCGACATGTGTGTCAGGTTCGCCAAGTTTCGTTGAAAAGCAATTTTATTTACTTTTATTCCGTGCCCCGGCAAGTAGCAAGTAGCAACTGTTGTTACTGTTGATTTTCGATTGGGGCTGCCATGTGTCATGTTATTATTTATTGTGTGCTGCAAATTAAATGCCAAAATACGTTGAATATTTAATGCTGGTCCGCTTAAAGTTTGCCGCCCACGCCACACGTGAGTTGGCGTTGAAGTTGGCTGCTACATTTCCTACATTGTCCTTGTCCTTGGCCAGCCCTGCCACCCGCAACGGCCCACAGGACGACCCCAACAGGACATGATAGCACTCTAACTACGCCAAAAAGAGGACCTCGCCGCGAGCGAGCGAGAGCGCTAGTGTTTGCATGTCAGCGAGTAATAAGCACAAGGGCCATAATAGTTTTGCCAGTTATTTTATTTTTCTCTCCCCAGTTGCAGCTCCAACTACCACTCCCCCGCAGCCTTAGCTTCGCCCGAAATTCCGCCGCGATTACTTGGCCCTGACTTGGGAGCCGCCAAGAGCCAAGTGCTTCGACTGCACGGAAAAAAATATTAGGTAGCATTAAACGGAAGTACCATGCTCTATAAATACCATAAATACTCATAGAGTGAGTGAAGTTTTCTTAATATTTTTATAGAGCAATTAATGACAAAATATATGAGCTAATTCTATAAGAAACTAAATGCTGGGCAAAGTCTACACAATTATAGTCTTTAGGTGTTTTAAATCATATATCCTCTTAAATGTTGCTACTTTTTTAATATCATTATATTTATTTTAATATCATTATACTTCATTTAATATCATTATACTCACAATTATAAGTAACTCTTTATTTGTAAGATATATAAGCTAAGTTTTCCTACTATTTTTATAGAGCAATTAATGACAAAATATATCTATATCTATATCTAATAACACAATTATAGTTCTTGTAGTGTTTTTCTTCTCTTAAATTGTGCTACTTTTTAATATCAAAATTATATTCATAATTTAAACTAACTCTTTATTTGTAAAATATTTACCTAAATTTATTTTAAGACATATCTTCAGGGTTTTAATAATATTTTAATATAATATTTAAATATAAACTCTACTGGACTTTCAACATTCAAGAGATTTTTCTATTGCCCATTTTTATTATCTTTACTGAAATAATAAATATTTAAAATGATTCATTGGTTATTCATTTAATCATATATGCAATTTCCAACAGTTTTCGGTTGATACAAATAAAATAAATATATAAATAAATCTTTTTAAAATTTTTGTTATTGATTTGTGACCTTTGATTTGATATATTAGTAATTTAGCTAACCAAAGGACTTGATTTTAGAAGAAAAACTTCAAAAAGTTTTTCAAGAGAGTCTCAGGAACCTTGTGAAGTCCAATGTTAAAGTATAAATTTATTATACATTATTTAAATTTATTATATTTATTTATACTCTAATCTTGCCTTTTTTAAACAGGCCTACACTACGCTGTAAATCTCTTTCAGTGGACCTAATGTTTTCACTGTGTAGACCGCATCGACCAGGCGGGACCGGGCCAGACCGGGCCAGACCAGGCCAAAACAGAACAGACGCCTCCGCCTCGTTGAGCGTCTTGGGAGGCAGACATAAATGTTGGACATTAACGGGTAATTTTCTTGCAATTTTGTAGTCGTTAGCGTTTTGTGGCAAGGACGATGACGACGCGCCGCGTTGACAACAGCAGGCGAAAATTAAATTTAACCAAAATTTTCGCAACGTTTCGCATAAATTTTGCAGCTAATTTCGGCCTGCAGCCGCATCCTGCAGCCGAAAAAGGACGAATTTAACATGAAGCTTTAAAGTGAAGTGGTGGAAGGGGAAAAGCAATCCGAATGGAAATCCATTAGTGGCGAACAAATTTGTAATTTCCGCTGCAGGATAAAAAGGACACAGCTGGACACTCGCCACCCCGCCAACGCTGTTTTTGAGGTGTGTACGGTCAGGTAATTTCATTTACCTTACTCATTTAGCACGTTCCTTTGGCTGAGGGTCGCGACAGGGGGCAGGGGTCACTTTCCGGCTGTTTGCATGATAAAAATCACATACACTCCTTAAATTTCAACAGCACGCGATGCCGGATGATTATCCTTGAGCCAAAAAAGGACCTAAGAGAACACAGGGAGCTGGGCAACCCACTCCTCTTCCTTTGGCGTGGCCTTTGTCTCCTTTTTACCGGCGTGCAGAGACTCAACCTTTCTGACTTTCCTGATAGAAATTAATGCTCTGGCTTTCGTCCTCATAAAATTTTATATGGAATCGTCTGCTTTTCATTTGCCCAGCACACGCAAGCCAACGGAATCCAGCTTTAATCGAGATTTGGCGCCCCTTTTCGGAGTCCTGCAACTTTTTAATGAAATTCCATAACCTGGTAATCAAAATCCGGCGCCGGATGACCAGAAATATGCCCAACACTTGCCGGCGACAAGATTGCCCGGAAGTTGTAAATTATGCAGACTCATACTGCCAAAATTAGTGACCCCGAGGGCTGCCTTGACAGTTTAGATCGGGTGATATTAAAGAATGGGACTTAAATAGTAGAATTATACCTAAAATAAAATAAATAAAGTTGTAATTATTGCAAAGATTATTCTAAAATACCTTTCAGATTTTTTTAAGTAAAATAGAAATTAGGATAAAATAAATAAAAGTTGTAATCATTGCAAAGATTATACTAAAATATCAATCAAGTTTTGTTAAATAAAAAAGTAATTAGGTTATGTGAATTTATTATCTTTGTGACTTTTGCTCTATTAAAAAATTCACTGTCCTTTTCATTAAGCAATTAAATCCTCAGATTCTTAAAGTAATTAACTAAATATTTATAATAAAGATAGGCTCTAAGCGACTTAATGATTAAATTAAAAACCAAGAGCAGCTTAAAATCCGTTCTTTATAAAAACATCTCAATAAACAGTCCCATGAAACACACCAAAAACTATGAAGGAAAATTTGTCAAAAAACGCTTCAACAACCACCCAAAAAAACTTATCAAACCGACAATAAAAACAACAACAAAAATTACATAAATCCTACCAAAACCGCTACAGAAACCATCTCAAAAAATGCTTTAAAAACATATAAAGAAAGCTTCCAAAACCACAAAAAATCCAACAGCTAAAGCTGCCTCAAAAACATGTAAAAAATTCTTAAAATAATAACTACATCAACTTTAGTTTTAAATAATTAAATATAGCATGAAATTAAGTATTTTATTTTAATAAAAGTTTCAATACAAATATGTTCCTATTCATTTAATAATAATGAATCCTTTCAACAAGATACAGGTAAACACGAGCCTCTCACGATATATAATTTAATTCAAAGAATTATTATATTAAGAAAAGATAGGTACAATGAAAAAACTTTTAAACCTTTTCATTACCCTAGTGCATGTCCAATTTGCAGAAAATCAGAGTTCAAATTAAACTGTTCCCATTCCTTCAGAAATGCTGCCAATCCGGAATCTGTCCTAGTCTACAACGACTCCGTGTCCTGCCGGCCTCCTGTCCCCGTTCTAGGCTCAGTTTAATTTACATTTATCCACACGTTTAACCAGTCGGCTGTCCGGGACTCCAGGTGGAGTTCATTTGCCCAGTCTGTGTCTGGTTCTGGTCCTGCTCCGGGTCCGGGACCAAGTCCCCGTGGCGCCTTGGCACGCAGGCACACACTCTCGCCCAAACAGGAAGCGACTGACACCGTACAAAATGTTAAACACTTTGGCAACATTTGCTTAAAACTTTTGCCAGTCTCTCTGACTCTGACTCCGGGACGGGGTTTCCCTTCTCGAGGGGCAGGGCAGTCCTGGGTCGAGTCCTTTCTAGTTGCGGTTGCTGCACACAAAAAGTCACAAGGCACTATGCAGTTAAACCAACAACAGCAGCAGCAGCAGTAGCAGTTGAAATGCACCGAAAGAAAATGTATTTTAAATGCATTAATATTAATTAATTCATAAATATATTAACACATTGAGTAATTTATAAAAGGGAGAGAAAAACTAAATAAATATTTAATAATTTGAGATATTTTAAATATATACTTTAATCTCTTTTGAACTCTCTTTTTCTGGGTGCATCGCCAACAATGGCCAAAAGGTAAACGTGGCAAACAAAAGGCACGCCCGGAAATGGCAAAGCTGCTTGACTACAAAAACAACAGCAAAAGGGATCGGGAGCAGGAGCAGGAGAAGGAGAAGGAGCAGGAGCAGGAGCAGGAGCGGGAACTGGAGCTGGAACAGCAGACGCCAGTTGGCCACTCATTGTCGGTCGCCATGGTGAATCCTCAGGTGTTTTGCGCACAGTTTACTACGTTTTTCATTTAACCAACGTTGGGTTCAGGTCGTTTGTCCTGCTTTTTCCTGGCTGCTGCTCCCAGCTCCTGACTCCTGGCTACTGGCTCCCGGCTCCCAGCTCCCGGCTCCCGGCTCCCAGCTCCTGGCCGTTCGTTGCTGGTTGTTTGGTGTTTGGTTTGCGGTTGCCAGCGGACAACAAACGACACCTCTAGTGGCTGTGATTGTTGTTGCTGCCGCTCCTGCTGTCCGAGCATAATTAAAAATTCACATAAATTTAGCTTAGCGCTGACACACACATTCTAATTGGGTTAATTATGTGTCGCCAGGACCTTAAAAATGTCATCCACTAGGATGTGAGTGTGTGTGTGCGTGTGTATTACGGGAGAGTTGTCAGCTTCACCTGGACAAAAGCTGGACAAGAGCCCGGTTCCAAGTACATTAACAGCAAATTATGTTGTCGCACCATGTGAGCTGTGGGGTACAAAGTGGATTCAAAAGATGCGGAGAGATCCACAGGAACAGGATGTTTTGAAAAGGAAGTAATGCTCACAGGCTCACCACTTTAATGTGAAGCAATTATTCTGAATTAATTCACTGTTGACCCTATTGAAAGTGTTTTGTCAATTTAAAAACACAGAAAGCCTTATATCTACATATATTTAAAATAAAGCAAGGTTCTGTCTTATAGTTCAAGTTGATTTATATTTATGCAAGGTTTTTAATTTTGCTTAAATTTTAATACTTTTAAGGCAGCTAAACCCAAAAATAGTCATTGAATTTCTTCTCATATACAAGAAACCCTTTTCAAATCCCCTTAGTTAAAAGGTAAGTCCTTTTACCTTAAATTTTCAGGCCTCCCGGCTCCTCAACTCTTAATGCTGATCCACTGTTTCATGCTTAATTACACATACGCCCCGTTTGACATGCCCCGGACTGTTGACCGTTTTTACGGCCACCTTGCTGCATAATTTAGGCCACAATTTCGGCTTGCCAACGGCTTAAGTAGCCAGGAAAGTTTTTATGCGACCCGGTCTACGTGTGGGGTCCCCAGGGACCCAGCCTCAACCTCGGCCAGATGGTGGCAATAAAACAGATTTAAGTCGGCAAAATTACATGAAAAGTGTGGCAAGATGCCCCATAAAATAATAAAACATAATAATAATAATAAGGCGAGGGCTGCAACTAATCCGAGGGCGACGCTCGGTGACACTTGAAGAAAGCAAGAACGCCCAAAAGTATGCAACGCATAATGGCAAATGTCAACGGCAGCCCGAGGAGCGGGAAGTCCTGGCCAAGTGGGGGCAGCAGGAAGGGGAAGGGGGGAAGCCAGCCAAGGCCAGACAAAATTAATTACTCGACGTGGAAATGTAATTACGAAAATATTTAGCCCAAGCTCAGCGGCATGCCAAGGCAACAAAATGCCATTTGTCAAGCGCTGCCCCGCCGAGCAGATTTCTTCGGGTCAGGCTCGTGGGGATATCCTTCGCATATATCCCTCTATATCTCTGTGTGTGTGTGCTCCGTCTTCTTGGAGCCAATAATGTGCCGCATACGGAATTTAATGATTTATGAGCCCTGGCAATTAATCAAATTAATCAAAATCGCATTAAACTTTGGCGCAGTGCAGCAACGCCTTTTTAACTGCGGAATAGATTCCTTTCGGGGGGTATCCTAGCCCCAGTATATGTATAGTATATATCATTTTTTATCTCCTCACCCTTCCTGTGACATTTGTGCGTGCCATATGCACATTAATTCCGCTAAGGGAAAACTTTTTTCCGGCAGCGTGTGGAAAAAAGTTCACTTTATGGCCCACTTATAAGGAACGATGCCGGAACGATGCGGTTTCCCCAGTCAATAGCGCCTGTTCTGCGGTAATTATCCACTCACCATCGACCAACTTGTGCAATTGCGTTTCTATGTAAATTTACTCAAACAGGAAATCAGAATTTTAAACTGGAACAGAGCAGCCCAAGGCGCTTTTGTCCATTTAAGGCCCAGCCTTGTTTTCTGTAAATTAAATTCTGTATTAAGACAACTATTATTATTAAAACAAGCTTTCCTAAGGCCAAGTTATTTGTAAATTTAGGTAGTTATATAAAATAATATATAGGTAGTTATAGTAATATTAATGCTTAGAATAAAATAGTATACTATTAAATTATTATACTGAATTATCATACTATTATATTACATATTAACTTTGTTTGGGACAACTACTTAATCCTTAACCATTTTGCCTTAAATTAATCTCCTAATGGGTTTTATTTTACATAAATAAATAAAATTAAATTATTTACTCTACATATAATATTAAATACAAATAATATCAATTAATCTCCTAATGCCTTTTATTTTACATTATATAATTTAAAAATACAATCACTGCTCTATATTTTCAAACCCGTGGCTCTTTAAGGGCCTTGTCCTCAAAGTATGCCACAAAATCTTTTGTTTCTGCCAACCAAGCCGGGCAAATTGAATTCAAGCCACGGCAACGGGAATGAGATGATGAGAGCGATGGTTATGGCCGTGTCTCGCTTCCAGTGTTGACAGCTCCGCTGACATGCCGGCCATAAACACGGCCAATGCCAGAAGGGAAATCCAGAGGATTGCCTGGGCCAGTCAGGGAGGCTCGGGCGACGAAGGGTTCGGCCTGCGATTGTGTGTCGCCGCCGGCGTAAAACCACAAAATTTAATTCCCTTATCAGAAAGTGACAAGCGTGCGTAGTTAATGCAATTTTGCAGCGCATTTAACATGACGTGGCTGCCTCCGAGAATGAAGGAAATTATTATGACGCCGCAGAAGACTGAAAAAAGGGAGGTGCAGAGAAAGAAACCATATTTTTCCATGTTAGTTTTTATTTGGTTGATAGTTAAAGTATTCGACATTTGGCTGTCATTTCTTTATTGGCCATAATATTCTTTCCAGAAGACCGCAAATATTCGCATTTTAGAGTCGGCAATTTAATACCATATTTTTATGGAAAAGTCACAGTTTAAAATAACCATAACTAAGCAAAAACAGCCTCAATTTCAAATCGGAAAGCTTTTCCATGTTTGTTTTTATTTGGTTAATTAATCTGCATATTCAGTTTGAAAATTAAGAACAATAAAATTTTTGCCAATTTTTGACAATTTTAATGATGTAACCCCTTATCAATTTTTGAAAAATTGGCGAAAATTTTATTCCCAATTTTCTTAGGTATTTTATTGTTAAATAATTGGAATTTTAACGGCGATTCGGAATGTATATGGCATTTGGCTGTCATTCCATTTTTGGCGAAGTTATGCTCTCCAGAAGACCTCAAGTATGCGGATATTTGGGTCCTTAAATTGGCATTTTTATATCATAATTTTTGGAAAAATCAAACTTAAGAATAACCATTACTTGGCCAAAACAGCCTTGAAAACAGCGATTTGGAATATATATGGCATTTGGCTGTCATTCCATTTTTGGCGAAGTTATGCTCTCCAGAAGACCTCAAGTATGCGGATATTTGGGTCCTTAAATTGGCATTTTTATATCATAATTTTTGGAAAAATCAAACTTAAGAATAACCTTTACTTGGCCAAAACAGCCTTGAAAACAGCGATTCGGAATATATATGGCATTTGGCTGTCGTTCCATTTTTGGCCAAATTATGCTCTCCAGAAGACCTCAAGTATGCGGATATTTGGGTCCTTAAATTGGCATTTTTATATCATAATTTTTGGAAAAATCAAACTTAAGAATAACCTTTACTTGACCGAAACAGCCTTGAAACCAGCGATTCGGAATGTATATGTCATTTGGCTGTCGTTTCATTTTTGGCCAAAATATGCTCTCCAGAAGACCTCAAGAATGCGGATATTTGGGTTCTTAAATTGGCATTTTTATATCATAGTTTTTGGAAAAATCAAACTTAAGAATAACCTTTACTTGGCCAAAACAGCCTTGAAAATAGCGATTCGGAATATATATGGCATTTGGCTGTCGTTCCATTTTTGGCCAAATTATGCTCTCCAGAAGACCTCAACTATTCGATTTTTTTAGTCGGCAGCTTAAAATAACCATAACTAAGCCAAAACAGCCTTAATTTCAAATCGGAAAGCTTTACCATGTTAGTTTTTATTTGGTTAAATAATCTGCATATTTTGTTTGAAAATTAAGAACAATAAATTTTTAGCCAATTTTTGACAATTTTAATGATGTAACCCCTTACAAAATTTTGAAAAATTGGTAAAATTTTTATTTAAAATTTTTTTAAATATTTTATGGCTAAATAATCGGAATTTTTACGGCAAATCGGAAAATGTACTACATTTGGCTATCATTTCATTTTTGACCAAATTATGATCTCAAGAAGCCCCTAAATATTCGCTTTTTTATTCGGCAATAAATTTTTATAGTCACATTCTTACAGCTGGTTTTATGTCAAAATAAAAGTGTCCATGGCACAGCCTAAGAAGGTAAATATTTTATTAGAACAATCAATGATATATTTATAAACCGTGTTCATTTGTAAACTAATATATTATATTTTGGAAATGTATTAACTATATTAAATCCCATTAATTAAGTACACATATAAATTATGAAATTTAAAGAAAGATTTGGGTATCCTTACCAAACGGGAAATTCTTATATGCACATTGTTACTAACAAATTAAAATAAATAAGATATTGTTAATGTTTGATTGCCAATGCAAGCAAAACTATTTATTAGGTTCGAGTTCAAAGGATAACCCATGATTTTCTGTGTAAGGATTTCAAAGAACCGATCCGCATGGCATTCGCCATTATCCAAAGTAAGTTGTTTGCTCGCAGGACTCCCTTTTTTCCCCATGGCTACATTGCTCCTTGGTCTTCGGCCGGCGGAAAGCCTCAAATTGTGCCGAGGCCAAATTGCAATTCCGCTGATTGCATTCCACCATGGGGACAACTACGACTTTATGTCGCATTAATAAATAACGTAAAAACGACGCAATATTTTTAGGTTCAGTTTATATGAATATATACAGAATATATCGAAATTGAATACTCAACATTATATAAATAAACTTAGAGGGGGAAAATTAAATAAAAATACATAAAACATTTGTTTTTTGTTCCTTAATATTATAGGGACACTACAGTCTATTTCCATAGTTCACACACATATTAAACTTATTTTAACGACTTTTAAAAACGGGTTTTGCCCAGAAAAAGTGCTCTTTGGCCCCATAGTGCATTCCCCGGCCTGTCCAGGATTTTATTTGGGTTTCAGCTGAAAGCGCCTTCGGCTCATTCACATTTTCCACGCGTTATTCACACTTTACGCCTAGATTTTGAGCGCCATGAATCCTCCAACTGTTTTGCATATTTGTGTGTCTGATCCTTGGTCCGTGTTCCGCCGTTCGAGGTCCTGCCTCCTCAGCTCCCGGCCCATGGTTGTTTGCCCGCTGTTTTTGTTTCGTTTGGTAGTTTTGCATTCATTGCGAGAGAGATAAAAATAATGAACATACCAAAGGCAAAGTCGAGAAGCGAAAAAACCAAACACCAACGAGCAACTCAACACAACTCCAGCTCGAATTTTTGATCCTTCCGCGCTAACTTCTAACCCCTTCCCTTCCCACTTTGCACTATGTGCGTGCAACGGAGCTGCGATTCCGCTAAGTTTTTGTTGGCTTAGATTTATGTGAACAAAATGCTTGCATCTACAGTAGATTCTGTATTAAACCAATAAGAAAACCGGGCAGTTCAATAAAAAACTATACAATAAAATTGGAATAAATATAAACAAAAAGTAGAGTGGCTTTCAGTACCAAAAGAACTTGTGCAAAACAGAGTTTTTTTTTTAACTTGTGATTTCGCTAAATTGTATTGGGATATTAAAAATGCGAAGCTGTCTCAGAGTGCAGCTAAAATCTCTTTCCTTCGCTACTGAGTGATATTCCTTCTTGCTTGTACATTGCAGGCAACGTATAAAAGGAAGAGCGAAAGAGAGAGTACATTTACAAAAGATCTTTCAGAAAAGCAAGCAGATTCAAGAGTTAACAATTCTATCCGTGCTATAATTTATTATATTTAATTTATATAATTTATTATATATATTATTATTAAAACTACAGAGCTTTAATTTAATTTTTACATATATTTTCTAACTATTTACATTTGTATTAATTTTTGTAGAGGTATCAATGTACCACAAAATGAATTTCTGATTAACCGAACTTAGTTTCCAACTAACTGATATATTAAATAAATTTATTTCTTGAGGTTCACCTAGGCATTACTCACTGTATTTCCATACGTAAGCATTGCCTTCAGTTTGAGTGAGAAATGGGCGTAACGCGAACGCCTCAAACTCCTGGTTCGCCCAGTTTTCCTGGGCGCCGTGCATAAGGCAAATTGCTTGTAAGTTCAACTCGTATTTTGCATTGTGCCTCACTTCCGACAGTTAAATTAAAGCCATTGTCTGAGTTGCTGTGGCCGTTAGTTAGTTTTGTGCGCCTAACGTAACAATTGCCGGGCATTTTTATCTGCAGCAAGCCGCAGGACTCGCAACAACAACAGCCAGAAACGGAAGTAGGAGCAACAAAAACCGGAACAAGCTCAGACCCCAAAACAGTTGAAATACGACAGCGAAAACAATTTGTTAGACTAGAAGGGCTCTGAAAATCTTCTTGACCAAATTGCTCACTCCTGCCAGGGGAAGAATTCTATCCTTTAATTGCATAAACAACACTTGGCTGGAGGCTTTGGGCCTGCTTTCTGGTTCTGGCCATGGACTGCGGTCTTCCGGTTGCGGTTTTAATTAGTCCAGCACGCGTCGAAAGAAGGAATTCTAATCGAGTAAGGAAAATCTTATTTTCGGGTTCTAGGGTCTTGCGGAAATTACACTCTTTGATGGAGGAAATGGAGAGGAAAATTAGGGGAATTATCTGGGATATTTAACACTATAGAACGAAGTTGATCAATAAGGTATTATTATTGTTAAAGTAATGAAAATATTTAAATATTTCTATATACTATTTACTATACAAAACACTTTAAAATTATATCATTATTATTTCCTTTAATTACTTGAAATCATGTAACATTTAACATATTCATCCTTGTAGTTTCTGGCTTTTAATGATCGAATCTGGGCCGCATTTGAAGACCCACTCAATGCAAAAAATAACTGTGGAAGAACGCGTTAATTATGTGGCAGTGGCACAAAGCGTCAGCGGAAAGGAGGATAGTACTTGGAACCACACCACCCAACCGACAGCCACTGCACCAGCCATAGCTCCACCTACTAAACCAACTGGGGAAGCACCTACTGAAGCACCCACCACAGACAGGCACCACAATGACACAGAAAGTGTTGAGCTGCAAATGAGGGAACAATGCGGCCAAAAGCAGGGCGTAACAAAAAATAAAAGTATGACAAGAGAGTGCCTCGACTATAAAAGACCCTAAAGTTAATACACAGAAATGCTTGCATACTTTTAAGCGGTGCTATATAATTGTGATGCTAATGCGAATATTATATTAATATTCATAATATTATATATTATATTATATTAATAATGTCTCCAGTGACTGTAATATAAAACTGATCGAGTTAAAGTAAGAAATATCCATATCTAAAACAAACATGATTACCTCAGAATTAGTTAAGGATTTTAAGTCATTTAAAAAGGTGTACCAAAATGGGCACCTATATATTTTAATTATTATTATTAATTAATACCAATATCTTATAAGTATTATTTACAATATACCCCATTACCTGCAAGTACTGGGTATGAAAAGAAAATGCAAAGTGGAAATGCTTCGAGTGCAGGCCATGCGTGGCGCAAGCAAACTCGGAAAATGCAAAACGGATGTGTAAATAATTTAGACGAGTTGCCGGCAGAGTGTGCCGGGGAGTGTGTGTATCTTTTTAGTTTATGTATCATTAAAAAATACTTACAGCGAAACAAAGGGAGGCGCAGCAGAGCTCAGTAATAGCGGGGAGAGGGTGCGGAAAATGTGCCATTTGCCAACTGCAAACAGACTGGAGGTCCTGTCCCAAGGGATATATATATATACCTATGTATATATATCCGTATGTAGTTTCGTACTTTCCCGGAACGTGCGAGAAATGCAATAATTATATGCACACAAAAGCACACACACACACAGTTGTTGGTATAGTTACTTTTTTGACATGCTGCAAATTAAACAGGAGCACGAAGAAAGGACCAAAGGAGTGGCAGGAAGGAGGAAAGAAATGCGGCAGAAAGAGGGCGAAGGACTAAATTACTTTTTGAACCAGCTGCATACAATCAAATGCAACGGGATTAAAAACCAACGTGTAACCGTAAATGTAACCGTAACGGTAACACCGATATCACATCTAAGTTTTACACTTTAACAAATTTCATTTAACTTAAATAATTTGTAGAATTTTTAGGAATCTGAACAAGCTACATGGCTGTCTAAAAAATGGCTCTAGGGCTAAAGATCTTTTTCAGGCATCTACCAATGACTTTTTTCAAGGATAAATACCCTGAAATATATCTGAAAATTGCAGCACCAGTGCAGCAGCAACGTCTCAGTCGCTGTGGCCTGTCAGTCTGGATAAAGGATAAAGAATGGGGCAGGTCTCCGGGCGGACTGGACTGGGTGCAACCTGGTAAACCTCCGGCGGCATTTGCATACCTGATGCTAAAAAACTATGTTAATGTGTGGAACTAACCCAGACTGGGGATTGGAGTTGAGATTGAGATTGAGGCGAGTTGAAAAGCAAGTCCTGGCCCGCAGGATAACATGCTGTGCCATTCCGCCGGCGGGACAAACCGCAGACATTGAAAGTGTCGCCCTATCCGACCGCTCCCCGTCTGTCTCTATAAATCTCTACGGATGTGTTGTTAACTGCCGCCGGGCCTTCCACAATTTCCTCTCCCCGTTTTTTCCTTGGATCCTCCGTTGGGTTATCCTGGCACAAGGGGGCGTGGCAAGGGAGGCGCCTCAATTTGCACGCTTCGTTATTCAATTAGACACTTGGCACACAACCAGCAGGAGCAACAGAGAGGGCGAGAGAGAGTTGAGAGTGAGAGGCAGGCGGGCGGAGCTCTGACAACACGGGACGCATAATTTTGATTGATGGCCCAATAATGGCGGTGATTTATCATATTTGCATGCTAACATTTAAGCCAGCCAGTGGCGGCGAGTCTGCTCTTGAAGCCAGACAGCGAGTGTGTTGGTAAATTATCTGTCCAGCATAATTAAATTGAAACCCTTTAAGGCGATAATGCACTCGCTTCTTTGTATTGGGAGTTCTTTTCAAGTTACTCTAACAATTTTTACTCAAATCACAGCTTATTATTGTATTATATTAAAGGAATAAATGCCAATAATACCTATAATTATTGAACTCAAAAGGAAGCAAAATAATGGGTACATTGATGGTGCCTTTTATGGACTTTACAAAATTCTAACTAAAACTTTTACGCTTGCAAAGGCCACCGGAAAGTATGCTACGAAACAGATGACGCCAATACATATGCACCTGTGTTATATATATATATACAGGTAGATATTCCGCTAATTGGTCTTTTGCTCTGCAAATGAAAGCGTTGCGCTGGCAACAGCCACGTGCTGCAGCGGGCCCCCGGGCGTATACGCAATTTTTGTAGTTTTTTATTGCACCGCCTCGGAGCTTGGGTGTGTGTGCTGCTGCCACTGTCGTTGTATGTCTATAAAATCCGGCTTAAGCCGCATGCTACCTGCGAAATGTATGAAATTTTTGCTGCCACTCAACACCCAGCCCACACACTCACACACACTTACGCACAGCAAACGACAATGCAGAATAAACACACACTGAATGAAATACACGGGCGGAAAATATTGTAAACAGTTAGGGAGGTAAGATTAGTCCTGGAATAGTTAAAATATAATAATATAATATAATTACAAGCCTCTTAGTTCAGGGCATGTAATTTGTTAACTAAATAAATATTAAATCTTTTAAGCTTCTTTAAACTGTTAGATGTCTACATTTATTAATTGATTTAATTATTAAGCTTAATAATAATAAGGATAATAATATATCAAAATTTTATGCATATCCCTGGTATTAGCCATTATATAATAATATCTTTTATTAATTTTTTAAAGCTACTGAAACATTTAAATATTAAAACCATCCTTAATTAAATATTCCAGTAACCAGATTTGCTCTTAAAGAAATTAATAGTAACTATACTATTGCTCTAAACATAAACTAAAAAAATGTATCATATAAATAAAATTTATATAGAATAATTTAAGTCAGTCCTCATCCACAAATCCTTGCTACTAAGTATCAAAATATATTTCTCTGTGTAGGTATAAAAAAACCGAAAAGTGGAACGCATTTTTGCCAGAAGCTTTGGCTGCTGCCTGTGGCTTTGCCGGCGGCTTGGGACGCTGGTAAACACTCAAATCCAATTAAATTTAATACGACTTACTTGGCTTTGTTGCAGGTGCATGTGCGACAAGGATGGGGCCAGGGAGCAAGGGAGACAGATATAGAAAGAGAGAGAAACCAGAACGACGTGTGCCGTTTGTTCGGCATTTGGTTGTTCTCGTTTTGGTTTTTCTTGTCGTCTTTTTTCATTTTTCATTCACAGGTTGTTTTCATTTTCGCCTCCTTTGTGTTTTCCCTTTTTTCTTGTTCTTTTTCACCGCCTTTATCTGGCAGTTGTAGGGTATATTGCTCTCTGGCGGACATATTCTTGATCTGGCTTAAGGACTTGCTGGAATATAGTCCTGAGAACTACAGAGTTAAAGTAATTAAAGGGTTTTATTATTAAAACCCTGCTTTTGAAAGAAAACAAAGTTTTATATATCTGAACTATACCTTATCAACTGATATCAGAAACGAATAAATCTATAAATATATTTTATGGTTTGTTACGATAATTTAAAGACAACAGGTATCTCATAGTCGCCAGACTTTCGTAATGATTTTACAGAATTAGCTTTCGCTCGGTTTACCTGAAATGCCTCGGCTTTGGCTTAATTAAAGCCACATTTGGCAAATAAAATACAACCCAGCAAATGAGCTCAAGAGAGCTAATTGAGTTTTGTCAACGAGACGGAGAACCTGGCTCTCCGGCACTTGGAAGATCTCGATAAACCGAACTCGCCGCAAACCGGCTGAGTAAAAAAAGGCAGAAACAAAACAAAAATCAATTAAAATCGCTGGCCACAGTCAATGTACGACGATGCATTGCGATCCGGTCCGATTTGTTCAGTTCGAAAGGGGTTATGCGAGCTGGGAGCTCTTTCCGGTTGTCGTAGGACAGGGTGCAGCTGGCTTTATAAATATGCATGAGCTGCGAATCCGAGCAAGTGAGTGCTGCAATCTATGTCAAATGCAAAACAAAGTCCTCGAAATGGGATACATTCGAGGTGTCAGTCGAGCAAAATTCACTCGGTAAATCCAGTGTTCTCTAGATTTTTGCAGCTTAATAGATTTAATTAAAGTGGGGCAACTTGAGAGGACATATCCTTATAAATATCAGCTGGAAAGACTCAATTTATAGTTTTTACTATATATAATAGATTTATTTAAAGTGGAGAAGCTTCAGAGGACACAACATTATAAATATCAGCTGGAAAAACTCAATTTATAATTTTTACTAAATATTTTGTAGTGAACTGAATATATAATAATAGATTTAATTAAGGTGGGGCAACTTCAGAGAATACAACATTATAAATAACAGTTGGAAGACTCAATATTTGGTTTTAAAATTATTCCTATCATTATAACTTAATATTTTGTAAGGAACCGAACTTATTCCCCTAATAAATTAGAGCTTAAAGTGTTTTATAATGTTCTTATGAATAAGTTTTGGATTTATTTTCGTGCATTCCCCTTTACAAACCCTTTTGGATTAATTATGTAAGTTAAATAACAATTAACATGTAAGTTGAATACATTTTTTGGCTCATCCCAGTCCTCTTAAGCTGTCCAGGGTGCGGGATCCAACTCTGGCCAACGGAGGGGACACCACTTCTCTAGTCTTCGGGGGGGCTCCTCTCAGCCGATCGATATCGGGATACTGGTAGGTGGTATATTGGGCCAGCAAAAGCGGCAGGATCAGGATCAAACAGAGGGCAGCTAAGAGCCGTTTCATCTTGCCACGGATCAGAGAGAAAAGTAACTGGCAACAGAGCTCAGAATCGGCTTTATATACAACCGGGAATACGCTCGGACAAAACAACAGCTGCGGGGCCAGATTGACTTGTATTAAAGTGGAAATTCAAAAGACGGAGGCACTGTATACGGCGGCGTAGATTTCCGGCTGGCAATTAAGAAAATTGGCCGAAACAACGGTGTGGCTGTGGCTGTGGCTGTGGCTGGTAATAGCCAGTAGCGAGTACATAATAGACTGTAAATATTTGACACCTGCCACCCACTTAACCCCAACCCCGCCGAACTGTGGCCTTAATCCAAACGCAAAACAATGCCAGCCATTTACTCCGCTTAAACTTTTACCCTCCAAGTTCGTCCAATTACTTTTTGCACGATTTGATTTTACATTTAACGATTTTTCGCACTTAATTAGAAGCCAGTGTCGATGTCAGTCGCAGGCAAGGCAGCCGGGCACGGCAGCCAGGGGTTGCCATGATTTGATTAAATGTGAAGATGAATTTTAATTAAAATCCTCCCCAAGCCATTGGCACCCTTCCACTCCCCACTCCCCCACTTCCTGGCTGGAATTTGCGGCCAAGTTTTTGACACTCAACACTTTTGCCAACAGCAACCACCCCTTCTTCTAATAGAGCAATAAAAGCCGCCAGCTCATGCCGGGCCTAGTCATCGTAATTTATGCAAAATGAAAATTAAAGATCCACAGCGTAAAAGTTTTAAATGCAAATGACAGACTAATGAATTCCCAAGAACTACTTACAAGCAATTTGTCCGAAATGCTCCCGCTTTTGGCCATCAATTTCGATTAATGGCCTTAAAGCTCTTACTGTCATATCAATCCCCTGGCGAATAGCAAATAATTTGGCATAATTTCCCCCTTTAAATGGACTGCGTCGTGACAAACAATGCCGCTTTGTCCAGGCCAGGCATAAAGCCAGCTGGAAGACTTCAGCTAAAGTTTTTTAGAAAACCAAAAAGTAAATACAAAGGAAAACAAATACAGCCCAGCAAAGGCATACACACTCATACAGAGAATTGTTTATGTTTTTTTTATTTTTGCCAGTCACATGCAGTCCACAAAAAAATTAAAATACGGCATGCGAATTGCAGGCAACAGGTCGAATACTTGATGCGCTTTGTCGGTGACTTCTAATTAATTTGTGTGTGGAATATGAATGGAATTAAATATAAATAAAAACTGATATTTAAGGGTAAAAAATCTGCGTTTTTTTAATATAAAATAAACATTTTATAACTAATTCTATTAGCATTTCTTAGAAATAATTGTGACTTAAGAGTTAGCTTGCTTTTTAAATACCGAAAATTACACTTAATATTAACATTAATTACTATAAATTTATTAAACTTCAAAAGAATATTAAAAAATGATTTTACGATTATTGAATATCAATAAAAATCTAGTTCTTGGTTTCCAAAAAATTCTATACAATTTTAAAGAAATTATTCTGAGGTATATTGCAAAATTTGAGGAAAATAAACTATTTCAATTAATAAATTTCTTTAAATTAAGCTAATGACAACTCTAATGACAAATTTCTGAGGATTATGCTGGAAGGTAGTCGAAATTGAAAATAAAAGCTTTTAAGAAGCACCTCCTTTAAAAATATTTGTCAAAGGAATTTAGAAGAATTTAGTGACTAATTTATTAAGTCCATGCCAACTTAAACCTAAATAAAAGGAGTAACACATAGTATATCTTAATAATTAATTAATGCATATTTAATACAAGTTTAAACTTATAAATTTAAAATAATAATAATAATTTTAATAATAATAATCAATAAATTTAACCGCTTATGTTGATCAATATTTAATTTTAATTATATATCAAGAACTTCGCTCACATATATCAAGTATCAGTCAGATATACCCTCTCCTCCCGAGGGTTTGTGCCAACTTTTGCACACTTTTGGCTTAGAGCGGACTGGGGTCTGGTGTTGGCCGTGGCTGTCGCTTCCAATGGCCCATTCAAAATTACGAGCCAACAGTTTCCGCAGTGTTTTTTGTCATTTCCATGCGCTCATTGTCAGTTTTAAGTAAGCAACTTCCGCGTTGTTTTTGGCTTTGCAGCAGCCAAAAGTTTTGTGACCAAAAGTCTGCCTACAAATGCAGACAAATATGGAAAAACTCATGAAATGCAATAAATTTTCAAATATATTTTGTGTGCGCGGCAGCAGAGTTTTCATTTGTCTGTTTTTGCCTTTGACTCTTTTTGTTTTTCATTTTCATGCAGTTTTTGTTAGTTTTTTTGATTGTTTTTTGTTCGGTGGGCCGCGTATAGATTTGGCAACTTTTTCTTGGTGCAGTGCACAGAACACAACTGATAAAGCCACAATTTGCGAACAATTCAAACGCCGAAGCAGAGGCAGAAAAAATAAATGGGAAATACAGAAAAGATAGGGCCAGAAATTGACGGAGTCTAAGGCCGAGAGAACCTTATAAATCAAATGTCTATTGCGTAAAGTCAGAAGACCGAATTTACGAGTCGCCCCGGCCAAAAATAGCAGATATCTGCGGAACGATGACAAATATAAGATTGATTTAAGACTGAGTGCAATTACTGAAGTGTCTGCACATTCAAGTGGCGCATTTTACCATTGGGAAACTTAGAAAGACAGTCTAAAAGGTATTTATTTATTATTGAAGGCCTTATAAACTTGGCTTAATAAATTAGAGAAGCCGTTCTTAAATGTCAGAGAAGTGTTAGAACAAATGCAAGTTCAAGGTCGATTATAAGATGTAAATACAATAATAGCAGCTAATATAATTAATATGCCTATTATTTCAAAATAAATGTAGCTTACTTTGTATGGAACGGTTGGAAGTCTTTATTATTTATTTAAGGTTTTAATTCTATACAAATTTTCAACCATTCAGAAATTGTGTATAAATACCAATATTAACTTGAAGTTAAAGTTTATAAATTACTAATTAATTATATTTATTAAACAAGTTTTTATGAAACATTCTTGCAAACCAAATACCAAATCGTAAAGTGTATACTTTGTGCAGGCAAAATCGGAATTTTTAGTAGAATTTTGCTGTTTTTTTCCCCTTAAATTGTAAGTAATATTTTAACTAATTTTATTTGAATGTTTTCTCACATTTACCCCACAAACTTGATGGCTAGAATGTGAGTAATTTATTGAATTATTCTAAGCATTAACGTGCCTGGACATACCCTGGACATGACTTTGCTGAGTACTTCGAATCGGGCTGTCACCCCTTTTCTCACAGACTGTAAATATTGAGATTTTCCCCAGAATTGCCCCATCGCCCGCCGGAGACACATCAACAAATCAAATCAAAGAATAACACAGGGATCGGAGCAGAATATAGAACCTACCGAACATCGCCCATCTTGTGGTTACTGATAAGAGATAACCAATACGCGATCGATCGACTTCTGTGCGGAGCGGCGATAAGAGGACGCAGTGGAAGTTGGCTTGGATGAGTGGCCACCCGGCCACCTGGCTATAAAAACTAGCACCCGTTGGCTGTGGGCCCCAATAGAAGCCCTGAGCCGGAACACCGCGGATCGGATCGGAGCTGACTAGAACTGACTAGAAATATGCTGAAGCTACTCGCCCTGGTGCTGCTCCTCTGCGGCACGGTCCTGGCCGCCGAGAGCTACGACGGGTGAGTTAATGGAGGATCAGGACTAGCCATAGGGATCTAGAATTAGATGATTCATTAGAACTACTTCTTCTTAACCAATATGTCTAAATTAATATCAATTAACAGAAAAAAGGTGCACATCATTTGTATAAATTTGAGTTTTCTTTTGAAAAATATTTACTCTACTATTTCCTGTTTATTTTAAAGACAATATTAAATGAGTTAGGTCGCAAATAATATTTAAAATAACAAAACACTAAAAAATACATTTAGTAAATATTGTTTGCATTATTTTTACTATGTTTTTAGCAAGTTCTAAATAATAGTTGTATTTTTTATGCAGTTACAAGATCTACGATGTGCAGGCTGTATAAATTTGAGTTTAATAATGATTTTTCTTTTCAAAAATATCTCATCTACAATTTCCAGTTTATTTTAAAGACAACTTTAAATCAGTTAGGTCGCAAATAATATTTAAAATAAAATAACACTAAAAAATCCATTTAGTAAATATTGTTTTCATTATTTTAACTATGTTTTTATTTGTATTATTTTATATAGCTACAAGATCTACGATGTGCAGGCCCACAATGCCTTTGAGAAGCAGGTGCTGCTGCGTCTGTCCAGCAACGAGGCCTACGACTTCTTCGATCTGCCCCGCGCCCTGGACTCCACCAGCCGCGTGATGGTGAAGCCGGAGGATCAGGAGGGCTTCGAGCAGCTGCTGGAGAAGTACCACGTGGCCTTCCTGGTGGTGGATGAGAACTTGGGTGTGTCTCTGCGCCAGGAGCGCGAGGAGAACCAGAACCAGCGAATGATGAACCTGCGCTCCGCCGGACGGAGCATCAGCTTCAACGCCTTCCATCGCCACGGAGAGATCAATGCCTACTTGGACGAGCTGGCCTCCGCCTATCCCAGCCGTGTGAAGGTCCAGGTGGCTGGCAAGTCCTACGAGAAGCGAGACATCAAGACCATCACGATCAGCAATGGAGACGGTAGGACCGGCAAGAATGTGATCTTCATGGACGCTGGTATCCATGCCCGCGAGTGGATAGCCCATGCCGGGGCTCTGTACGTGATCCATCAGCTGGTGGAGAACTTTGCCGCCAACTCGGATCTGCTGAAGGACTTCGACTGGGTCATCCTGCCCGTGGTCAATCCCGATGGCTATGAGTACACCCACACGAGCACCCGCATGTGGCGCAAGACCCGCAAGCCCATCAGCTCCCTCTGCTACGGCACCGATGCCAACCGCAACTTCGACTTCCACTGGGGCGAGGTGGGCGCTTCCACCAACTCCTGCGCCGACACCTACAGGGGCGAGACCGCCTTCTCCGAGCCGGAGACCCAGATTCTCCGTGATCTCCTCCTGGGCCTGACGGGACGCGGCAAGTTCTACTTGACCCTGCACTCCTACGGCAACTACCTCCTGTACCCCTGGGGCTGGACCTCGTAAGTGCTGAACATTCACTTATTTATTGAGTAATTCATCCCCTGCTACTCCTTAAGAGTGAGTTTATTTATTTATTCACCTGCTAAACCCATTAGTTACACAAATTTGTAACGTTAAGAAGCAGATATTCTTCCAGTTTATATTTATTTTTGGTAGAGTAGAATGCACTTTTCCTTACCTTACCTTATTTTAAGAGGTTTTAAAGAGTTATTTCTGCATTGATTCATTCACCTGAACCCCTCTCATTACTCAAAACCATTCAAAGCTTATATTGCTAATCTAATTAAGTACAAATTACTTATTTTACCTTTTTGATTTAAGCTAAATGAGTAACTAAGTACTTGCCCAAGGTGTGATAATTGCTTAGACTTGCTTAGGCCTTTCCCTTTCACAAATCTTAAATGAAAAACTATTTTTAATCAACAGAGAATCAGAAATATTTGGTATTTTATATTTTTCTTTTATATTATTATATTTATATTTATATTATTTATATTTATCTTACTATACCTAATGCAAATTATTATTATTCCTTGTACAAGATCTTCTCCAGGAATCTCCAGTATCTCTAATTATGTTTAATGCTATTTAAGGTTTTAACTATTAATTTTATGAATATACACTTCTTAAAAATTAACCCCTTAAAATCCTTTGCAGTGCCCTTCCCAGCACTTGGCGCAACAACGATGAGGTGGCCCAGGCTGGTGCCGCCGCCATAAGGGCCGCCACCGGAACCAGGTACACCGTGGGCAGCTCCACCAACGTCCTGTACGCGGCTGCCGGCGGCAGCGACGACTACGCCTTCGGAGTGGCCAACTTCCCCGTATCCATCACCATGGAGCTGCCGGCAGGTGGCTCCGGATTCAACCCCAGCACCAGCCAGATCCAGGGCTTCGTGTCGGAGACCTGGCTGGGCATCCAGGCCATGGCCAAGGTGGTCGTCCAGAAGTACTAGGCGAGTGCAATAAAAGCCAGCGATGATATTTTCTAATCACCGAGTCTTCTTGCTAATTGGGTATTCTAAAAGCAGGTGGGGAAGATAGACGCCTGGTCGCCCGTCGGGAGGCCGTATCACTCGATCCGTGGCATTGACACACTCCTCCACTTCGCTCCACTCTTGGCTCCTCGGACTTATCGCGGTGTGTTAATTGGGTTCATCGAGTGCCGCGGAGCTCAAGTGGTGGTCTAGATTATCGTGCTTCTCGGGAACTGGCCAACTGCCACTTAGACGGTATTTCTACGAATTAATTTAAATGTAATTTTCATAAAAGTATTAAGTTAGGAGGCACTTATAATCTTCAGGAATTCTGATAATAATTTGGGATACATTGAGGCAGATCCTGAAGTTAAGGTATAATTTCATTAGTTACTTGGACAAATGATAAATTTGTAACTACATTTTAAATGTTCATATGTAAAGAATAAACTGGGAAGAAAGTTTTAATATTTAATCATAAAAGTATTAAATTAGGAGGCACTGATCATCTTCAGGAATACTGATAATAATTTGAGATACATTGAGGCAGATGGTGTGGACTTTCTGAAATAAGATATACTTTCCTTAGTTACTTGGTGAAATTATAAATTTTTAAATACATTTTAAATGTTCAAATGTAAAGGATAAGCTGGGAACAAAGTTTAAATATTTAATAGATAATATGTGGGGCAGTAAATTATATTTTAGAGTGTTTAAATATGTATGCATAATCAGATTAAATTCAATTTCTAGAGCAAATGTGATATCTTATATTTATATTACTGTAAGAATTCAAGTAATTAAGTGACAAGAAAAATATCAAAATGAATGAATATATGAAGAGCATATATTATATTAATAATAAGCCTATATAAATCTATTCAATCTAAGAAAACTTTTCGAGCTCAGGAAACAAGAAATAATCTGTGCAATATTTATTTTAACTTGGTCACTTGGTCACTTTGTGTTATCTGCACCGACGATAGGTAATAGAAATATAATCGCAGAGATAGAACCACGAATTCCCTTCATATCAATTATCCAATTAGACTTTATCGGAGTGAAAAAACCAGATAAATAAACCGCATAATTGCGACAATTCACAAATCGATTTATTGCAGGAATCAGGTTGACATTTCAGGCCAGTGGATACTTCTCAACCACCTTGCGAGCCATGGCAGCAATGCCCACCCAGGTCTCCTTGACCATGTGATCTATGGCCGAGGCTGGTGGGTCGAAGCCAGTGCCACCAGGAGGCAGTTCCATGGTGAAGGAAATGGGGAAGCCGGCATTGAAGGCGTAGTCATCGCTGGCTCCGGCCGCCACATAAAGGACTAGGGTGGAGGAACCTATCTCGTACTCAGTGCCGGTGGCCTCGAGGATGGCATCATAGCCAGCCTTGGCCACCTCGTGCAAGTCGTCCACGGTCTCCGGGAGATCTCTGAAATATATAAAGTAATTATCACGAATATTATATTATATTATATTATGACTTCTAAGCACTCACTCGCTCCAGCCCCAAGGATATAGGATGTAGGGTCCGTAGGAGTGCAGGGTTAAGTACATCTTGCCGCGATCCGCATAGCTCTGAATGAGATCCCCCACCACGAGAGCCTCCGGCTCGGAGAAGGCCTTCGATCCGGCGTAGGTGTTGTCGCAGGGATTCTGGGAGGCACCCTCCTCGTTCCAGTGAAAGTCGAAGTTCCGGTTGGGATCGGTGCCGATGCAACTGTCGCTGCTGGGCTTCCGGGTCTTCCGCCACATCCGCGTGTCCGGAGACAGCTGGGTGTACTCATAACCATCGGGATTCACCACGGGCAGGATAACCCAGTCGTAGTCCTTCAGCAGATCGGCGTTCTGCTCGAGATTCTCCACGAGCTCCCCGATCAAGTAGACCACAGCCGCCGGGGATATCCATTCGCGGGCATGGAAGCCGCCATCTACAAAGATCACGTTCTTGTTCCGCCTGCCATCGCCATTGGTTATGGTCACGGTCTTCATCAGGCGTTTCTCGTAGCTCTTGCCCACCGTCTTCACGTAAACCCGACGTGGATACTCCTTGGCCAGATCCTCGATGAACTGATTGATCTCGCCGTGGGAATAGTAACGCTCCGTGCCCAGTTTTCCATTGTAAGGCAACCACTGGCGCAACATGCGATCCCTGGTGAACTGGTTGCCCAGGGTCAGGCCCACATTCCGGTTCACAATGTCGTAGCTCACATTGTGCTCGTCCAGCAGCTTCACGAAGTTCACCTGCTCCTGGGGATGAACCATCACCCGGGCCGAGTGGCCGCCGGAGGCGGAGAACACCTCGTAGTACGACTCGTTTTTGGCCAACTCTGATATGGCAAACTGCCAGGCCGACGACCGGGCCTTCGAGGCCACCTCGTAGATCTTGTAGCTGCATAAATAATTTATTTAATTTATATATTTCTCTATCTCCTTATCCTACCCCTCATATTTGTTGGCCTTCTGCAGTCCTGCGGACAGGCTCAGGCAACTCAGGGCCAGCAAAAGCCACCAAACAGCCATCTTTCCACGTTGCCAGCTCTGCGGGAAATGGAAATTCCACTCCACAGAGCCAACTATCCGGGCTGGCAATCTCACATCGTTATCAGCAAATTATGGTTGTAAAATCAAGAGAAATCGATCACAGACTGTGATTGCCGTCAATCAAATAACGAGCCATTATCAGCCATGTTCTCAATTGCGCTCTCTCCAATTTGGCTTGAATCAAAGTTAAGTGAATTCAATTCAATTCCAATTAAAGAGTTTTTAACAAACAAAATACAACGACAAACTTGGTTGTAAAGTAAATAGTTTAATCTTAAAGTTAAAGAAACCCTTCAAGTTTATTTTATCTATTTTATCTATTTTAAGGCTTTTATTTGTAGAGACCACTAGTAAGTGTAGTGTGTGTAGTAAGTGTAGTTTTTTAATTGTAACGTTTTAACTTGAAAACTTTTATAGATATTGATTCAATAAAAATAAATGCTTATAAAATATTGCTTTTAATAAAACGAATCAGAGAGTAGGACTTGTGGCAGAATCCAAAAAATATACACTTTATTTTTAAGTGCAATTCGAGCATTACAGATATATTCTGAAGCCTATGGAGAAATAAGTTCCTGGCTGTTTTAAAATCGAAACACTAGCTTCTATCCTGGCTTAGATTATTATTTTTTTATATATATTTATTATTTCCATATATGATATACGATCTCCTTTCCCCAATTCTTACTATACCTTGACAAATTCCATCCTTATCTGTCCTGGAACCCATTTGGCATCTCGGAAAGAGTCCCGATTCTGTCTGCCATAGTTTGATGGATTTTTTTCGAACTACCAATGTTCACTGAGACACTGTACATATAAATTTAATACAAACTACAAATTTGAAACATTTTAAGTTAAATTAGCAACTAATTTATCCTAATAGAAAAGTAGCAAATTGTGTCCTGCTCAGCCTAGTCGACCCTTTCCATTGGCTGCGGACTAGAGTCCTCAGCCTGCATAAACGTGGGACAAGCGGGTTCGAGCTTAGGGCATTTCTTAACAGATCTTGGCTTGCACATCTTAGGGGCTTTGGGCATGGGGCACGGCTTGGAAACTCTGGACTTGGGGCACGTCTTGGCGGCTCTGGGTTTGGGGCACGTCTTGGCGGCTCTGGGTTTGGGGCAGGACTTGGGGGCTTTGGGCCTGGGGCATTTGGGCTTGCAGTAGCGGCTCTTCGTAGACTTTTTGGACTTGGGGCAGGACTTCCTCATTGGCTTGGCGCAAGGCTTCTTACTGGACTTCTTTGACTCACCGCACCGGCGGCTGGTGCCGCTGGCACTGCGTCCAAACATCGCCTCATCATCGTCTCTGCCCTTGGCTCCCGAACCATTCCCTGTATCGGATCTCTATAGGGAGCAGAAGCGATCACAACTGATCATCTAGACATTAGCTAACCTGGCTTACAACATAGAACAAGGCCCGCTGGCGATCCGGCATCTTCTCCCAGTATCGCGCGGCTACTTCAGATACTTTTATGGTATACTCCTCCAGGAAGTGGCAGAAGCCGACAGCATCGTTCCCCAAATTGGAGTCCTTCTTCGACGTCGAAGTGCTGCAACTTCCGCTGGTCTTGGCGACGGATTTCGAGTTGAAACTCCGCTTGGAGCAGGTTACCTATGAAGATCAGAATAATTCCAAGTCGAGTTGCTATATGGGAGCAGGACATCTTACCGGGGAGAAGGTATCGGTGTGCCCAGTGGAACAGTCCTTGAGCTCACCGGACATGTCAGAGTTACACCCCTGACCACCGTGTATCTTTGGGGTATTCATAATTTGTAACTTGACTATACTATACTATTCTTTCTGAAAATACAAATGCTATCAAATTTTTTTCTACAAAAATTTTTACAGAAATTGTTGTGCTCCGATCGATTTGATGATTTAGACTGAATGTGGATTCAGTTGACTACCAGAGGGAGTTTCGGTTTGAAGGGAGAGTCACGGAGGGCTAGAAAACTTGCTTAATATTTCTACATTTATATTTGAAATTTTAATGAAATATTTAGTTACAATAAACAAAGCTAAACTTTGAGCACAAATATCTTATATTAAGAGCTTTGGTTTTTACCTTCTAGTGAGTCCATGTGCACGGTAGTTGATAGTAGCTGGCAGTATTTATTTTTTTTATTCTTATTAATAAATTATAAAACATTATTCTGTTAAAAAAGTAACCATTGATTTTATTTTACCTTCTCAAAACAAGAAAAGTTTGAATATTTTTAAAGAAAATAACATATTTTCTAGTACATCTCAATGACCTTCTCGGCCATGGCCCGGATACCGATCCAGGTCTCCTTGACGAACTCATCGATGCGGTTGACTGGCGGATTGAAGCCAATGCTGCCAGCTCCCGTCAACTCCATGGTGATGGACACATTGAAGCCGGCATAGTAGCCGTAGTCATCACTGGCTCCAGCAGCGATGTAAAGGACATTGGTGGAGGACCCGTAGGTGTACTCGGTGCCAGTGGCGGTCTTAATGGCCTCGGCTCCAGCGCGCGCCACTGCATCCAGATCTTCCCAGTTATCGGGCAGATCGCTGAAAGATTAGGGAAGTTTGTTAACTAATTTCATAAAATATATCATTTTTGAGACTTGAAAACGCATTCTTAAATCTATGTATTAAAAGAATAACATATTTCTGTGTCCTAAAAGTATGCAATATAAATATTTAGTACTAGAACTCTGTGGAAAGCCTACTTTTAGATACATTAATTAATAATTTAAAATCAAAGATCTCTTGAAAACTTGAAAAATTGGTTGAAAAAAATTTAAATCTATGTATTACGAGGTTAAAAGGTGGTAAAACCATATTTCTGTGGCCTAAAAGTATGCAATATAAATATTTATAATTATAACTTTTTGAAAAGCCTACATTTAGACACCTTAATTAGTAATTTGAAATCAAAGATCTCTGGAAATACTTATATATAAATATTTGAGATCTATTTAGATTTTTCCTATATCTAATTACTCACGAAGTCCAGCCCCAAGGATACAGCAGATAGTTGCCGTACGAGTGGATGGTGAGGTACATGATGCCCCGATCCGCCAGCGAGTGCATCAGATCCCGCACCACGATCGTCTCGGGCTCGGAGAAGGCAGTGGGACCGGCATAGGTGTCCGAGCAGGGAGTGGACGAGGCGCCCTCCTCGTTCCAGTGGAAGTCAAAGTTGCGGTTGGGATCCGCTCCATAGCAGGTCTGTCCGGCGTACCTATATGGCTGACGGGTCTTGCGCCATATCCGGGCGAGGGTTCCAGTCTGCGAGTGCTCGTAGCCATCGGCATTGACCAGGGGCTGGATGACCCAGTCGTAGTCCTTCAGGAGATAGGCATTCTGCTCGAACTGCTCCACCAGCTGGTCAATGACATAGAGAACGGCCGCCGGAGAGATCCACTCCCTGGCATGGAAGCCGCCATCCATGAAGACCACCTTCTTGCCGGCCTTGCCATCGCCATTCGTGATGGTGATGGTCTTCAGGACTCGCTTCTCGTAGGACCAGCCCACGGTCTTCACATAAACCCGATGGGGGAACCGCTCGGCCAGGTCATCGATGTAGTTAATGATCTCCTCGTGGTTGTAGTAGCGCTCGGTGCTCAAGCGACCCTTGCCCGTGATGGGACTCAGGAGCCGCTGCATCTGCCTCTCGGCGAACTCCTCGGCAATGGAAGCCCCCAGGTTGGAGTTCACAACCTTACTAGAGATCTGATGACCCTCAGTGAGGCTCTGGAACTGCTGCAACTGCTCGGGGCTGACCACCACTCGGGAAGGATGTCCCAGCAGGCGACTCTCGCTGATGAAATCGAATCCCTCCAAGCTGAGCTGGTGCAGCAACTTTGCCTGGTCGGCAGTCGAGGGGGTCACCTCATAAATGCGATAACTAAAACAAAAGTTTATAACTTATTTTACCAGAATCTAGCTTATATAATATTCAATAATTTGGATTTTTAATTGTCAATTTAGCGAACCCCACTTACCCCTCGTAGTCCCGATCGGTGGCCACCAAAGCGGCGCCCAGGAGGAGCACTAGCAAGCCCAGGGAAAACTTCATCTTCGGTCAGACTAAGCAACCGCGTGGCTGGGGCCAGCCCCTTAAATAGCCACCAAAGCCAGCCGGGCTATCTAATCGCCGGATAGATCAATAAATAATAAAGCACTCCAGAAACTCCCGTGCCGGTGACCCATCAAATCAGAGCTGGCGCAATTCCCCAGTTAATGTCTCTTTATTTACAGCCCGATTTCAGGCGATTACGCCGGGTATCGCCTTATCACCTCCACGGCCATGGCCCGCACACCCACCCAGCTCTCCGTGACCAGGGCCTCGATGTGCGAGACCCAGGGATCGAAGCCCAGGGCTCCCCCTGCCGGCAGCTCCATGGTCATCGCCACCTTGGCCTTGGCAGCTCCCAGAGCGAAGTCCGCCGTGTCGCCTGATGTAGGATATAGTACGTAGTATGTGCTGCCCCAGGTGTAGATCCCATTGGTGGAGTGAATGATGGCCATGGCCCCCGCCTCCGCCACTGACATCATGTCCTGGTAGTTACCCGGAAAGTCCCTGGAACATCAAAGCAATTAATTATTAAGTCTGGCATAAGGTATTTAAATATAAACTAAGGAAACGAGTTTAAATAAATAATAACCAACTTAAGGTATAATAATAACAATATAATATTATTAATGTTGTATAATCAAGTTGGAAAAAAAAGGATTATCACTTTTCAACATTTCCTTGAATGATATACATATTATTGTTAAGCTTTTTTACTTAGTTTTATAAATATAAAAGATAAAGTAAAATAATGTATTATTATGGTTCTATCCAAGATTCTTCAACAAGTTTTTTTTATAAGTTTTTTGGATGGATGGAAGTCGAAAACTGCTCCATATCTTGCTCCCTGAAGGTCACCAAGGATCAGCATGGATGTGACTAGCAATAGATGTGGATACATTTTGTTGGCATTGCTAGGAAACACTGCACTTTCTAAAGGGTTTTAGTTACTAAAAATCTTTTAAAATTCCTTAACTACAAAAGCACTATAAATGGTTTTAACTGAATAGTTAATTATTTTTGACTGATTTAGTAACCTTTGCTAGATAATTTTAATAAGGTTGGTAACAATGTTGCTAAATATGAAAATAAGCTAATGGGTATTACATACATAATATATAAAAGAATACATACATAATACATAAAGGGAAATTTTCCTGTAATTGATAACAAAATTATTAATTAGACACAAATATTTCCCTCAAATTATTATTTCTGCTTTGTAATTTAATGAGACAAGTTTTCCAATAATAACAGTCAATATTGGTATAGAAAATACTAATTTTCTTTGTCTATATAACAAATATATGCTTATACATTCCTTCAGGCCACAAGCTCATTGAAATTATCTTTCAATTTTAACTTAATACAAAGTTATTCAAAATGCCATTTTTGTAATTAAAAAATATCTTTAAAATATGAAGCCAAGATCCACGCAAGCGTTAAAACCCTATATAAGAGCTGTCTCCCTTAGTAATGCCAAAAAATGTTTCCACTCCTACTGCTAGTCACTTCCATGCTCAGTGGATCCTTGGCGATCCCGGCGAGATCGGGACCAGCTTACCAAACCGATGACTATTACACCGTAGAGGGAATCCAGCAGTATCTGGAAGGCCTGGCCAGGAGCTATGGGCAGCGAGTTACACTGAATAAAATCGGAAAGACCTACGAGAATAGGAGCCTCACCACCATAACCATAACCAATGGAGACCAACGTCCTGAAAAGAAAGTGATCTTCATCGATGCAGGAATTCATGCCAGGGAATGGCTCACCCACACCACGGCCCTGAACATCATCAATGAGCTGGTGGTGAACTTTGAGGAGAACAAGGGACTCCTGCAGGACTACGACTGGGTTATCCTGCCTCTGATTAATGCCGATGGATACCATTATTCCCGATCTGGAAAGGAGTTTAAAGGTGAACAAATCGATTGTGACCCGACGGATATGTCAGATGGAATCATGACAGATCTTATGAAGAAATGCTGGCGCAAGAATCGCAGACCCAGCAGCCAGGATTGCATCGGCATAGATCTAAATCGGAATTTTGGAATGGGCTGGAGTCTAGGAAAGGCTGAGGTCAACCCATGCTCTAATATATATATGGGACCTGGGCCTTTCTCGGAGCCTGAATCTAGGGCAGTGCAAGAAGAGCTCCACCGCATTGCGGATACTGGACGCGGTGCTATGTACATATCTCTACATACATACGATGACTCAATGCTAATCCCATGGGGGTATACTGAGTAAGTTAAGGTGATATATTCTGCCCTCCCTTTTACCGATTTTATATTTTCAGGAAAAAGGCATCCAACTCCAGGCGGCTTAAGGAAGTGGCCAATGCTGGCATCACAGCCATAGGCAAGCTTTTCCATACAAATTTAGTGGTAAAACCATCGCATATCATGTATCCTGCCGGTGGCACTACTGAGGACTTTGCATACAGCATCGGATTTCCCTTAAGCTATACTTGGGAGCTTCAGGGAGAAAGAAAAGGCGTTCAATTTAATTTCCATCCACCCAGGGAGTTCATAAAGGAACTTGTTGAGGAGACTTGGGTAGGTGTTCGGGCTATGGCCGAAAAAGTAATACATTTATCCCAAGGCAACAAGACAGCTCTGAACTCAAATGTTCTTAAGAATATTATCTCCTAGCTTATCCAGGTATTTTCCTTGGCAACAATAAGCTAAATAAAATGTTTATATACTTAAAAAAGATGGTAAACTCACTCGGTATATCCCCAAGGCAGTAGGAAGTAGTTGCCGTAGGAGTGCAGGGAAAGGTACCAGGTAAGTCTGTCGCTATATTGCAGCAGGACATCACGCAGGACCTGCGACTCCGGCTGGTCGAAGGGCCGCTCGCCCCGGTAAGTGCCCTCGCAGGAATCCGGCGAGGATCCCTCGTCATGTCCCCACTCGTAACCGAAGTTCCTGTTGATATCCGTGCCCACGCAATCCGGATTGCCGGTGGGTCGTCGGGTCTTTCGCCAGTATCGCGAGTCCGTGTGCGAGTACTCATAGCCATCGGCATTGACCACCGGCATGATGACCCAGTCGAAGTCCGCTAGCAGTTCCTGGTTCTCCCCGTAGTTATCCAGCAGCTGCTGGATAATGTAGAGGGCCATCGAGGGGGAGATCCACTCTCGGGCATGAACAGTGCCATCGACCAGGATCACGGGCTTGTTCCGCCTTCCATCTCCGTTGGTGATAGTCAGGACCTTCAGGGGTCGCCTCTCGTAGCTCCAACCAAACTGCTTCACCTGAGCTCTCTTCGGGAACCGGCCGGGTAGAGTGTCCAGATAGTCATTGATTTCCGAGTGAGTGTAGAAGGCTTCCAGGACATCAAGATGGGGTAGCTGAATCCTCTGCTTTCTCCTCAGATTATCCGCTCTTTGAGCCTGCACCAAGGGTGCCAAGTCCTCTAACACCACTCGATGTTCCACGTGGTAGCTCTCAAGAATCTCAGCCAGATCATCGCCTTCTCCTGGGGGCACTATTACCTTGGCAGTTCCATTGCCTCTTGAAGGCAGAAAATCCCAAAGCGGCTTTTCCTTGGTCAACTTTCTTATAAGACTTTCCTGCTCAACTCGCGGCGTCAGCAGCTCGTACACCTTGAAGTCCTTGTAGTCCTGCCAAGCGGAGAGGAGCATTGGCTGCACCAGCAGCAGAACTAGGCAACCCACAACCAATGAAGTCATATTTCCCCGAAACTCCGACATAGACTGGCCTAAAGCAGCTGCACGACCCGATAGTACTACCAATTTTTATCACTTTATTGGAGACGATGCCGCCTGCCTACGATACCAAACGCGACCTTATTTATATGCTTCCGTTTATGACACTGACAAACCAAGAAGTTACCAGGGTTGAAGTGGCACCTTTAAAATAAGCTAGTTCAAATTAAACTGGCTATTTATTTGTAAAGGATTTTTTATTATATTTAACTAACTTCTTAAGCATTGCCTTTTTAATAAAGATTACATATCGTTCACCAAACTATTCGGTTTTAAAAGGAATTAAGAACTTCCTCTACATAAACTTCAGTATTCAAAATACATTTAAAAAGACATACTTACAGCCAATTTAATTAAACAAAAAATAATATCTTTAAAGGGAATAAAATCGTAAAACAGGGATAACCATATCTGATCAATTTCTGTTTGTCATAATATATTAACCTTAAGTTGCGCTAAAAGACCTAAGCATTATTAAACCTTTTTGATGTTTGACGAGGTCATTAATTAGTATGAAAAACAATTCAAATCGTTAATAAGTGTGGGTATGTTTCCTAGCAGATTAAAAAATATACAAATATATATATAAATATGGCATAATTTAAATTCTATTCCCCATCAGCTAAATGAATCAGCAGAAATCTAAAGAGAATCAAACTACTTATAAACCTTATTCTAAAGCTATCATATCACACATAGGCCTAACCCAAGACAATGAATTAGAAGATCTTTTCAATATTCAATCTCTTTAATGCTTAACAACAAGGTCACTAATTAGTTTAGGTTTAACAAACAATAAATTCAATCGTTTAAATAGCCTAATAGAGGCTGACGTGCCGGATGAACTCGACGAAGCCGGCGAACGTCTCTTTGCAGACGTGGATGATGTCGTGGGCGGGCACGTGGAACTCGTCGCCGGGCAGCTCCAGTGTGTAGGACAGGGGAATCCCCAGGTTGCCGTAGGCGAAGTCGTCCAAGCTGCCGGAGGCCTCGTACAGGATCGAGGCGGAGGTACCAATGGTGTACCGGGTGCCGCGGTACTTCCCAATCTGGGTGGCGGCCCTCAGAGCCACCGAGCGCAGCGTTCCCACCGTTGGGGGCACGGTGTTCCTGCAGATGGAAAAGAATACAGAACCTTTTTAATATCTATATTTTACATAGAATTCAATTCAAATATATATTACTCTGTGAATTATGAACCTCTACAATATTGGGAATTACTTAAAGTGTTTCTATATTTCAAACTAAACTATCAAACTAGAAATTATATAAGCCAGGTTCACCTAACTTTTAATTTAACTCACAAAGCTTTGAGTACCGGCTATCTCACAGTAGAGCACACTTGGCCTTAGCTTTCTTACTTACAAAAATATATTACTTTGTGAATTATGAACCTCTACAATATTGGGAATTAATCAACATGTTCCTAAAAACATCGATATTTAAACTAAACTATCAAACTATAAACTACAAATAATATTAGCCAGGTTCACCTAAATTTTAATTTAACTCACAAAGCTTTGGGTACATAGCTTTCTTACTTACAAAAATATATTACTTTGTGGATTATGAACCTCTACAATATTGAAAAATTATTAACGTGTTCCTCGAAACATCGATATTTCAAACTGAACTATCAAACTATAACCAAATGCATAGATATTTCAAACTAAACTATTAAACAATAAACTAAAGATAATAGGTTCAGGTTCACCTAACTCTTAATTTAACTCATAAAGCTTTGAGTACGGGCTATCTCATAGTAGAGCACTTACTCTTTAGGGAACTCTGATTTTCATAAAATCTAAAAAATTGTACTAATTACTTAGTTATTCTTAATTGAAATTTTTAATTAAAGTGAATTTAAATACATTTAAGTCGCAACTTTTCTCTCAGTATAAAATCGAGAGTGAGCTGCAAATTAAATGGATGCAGTGGCACATATATTCGGGTTTAATTGCTTTTAGCAAATAATTGAAAAGTAAATTGAATTTCTTTCCGGGCATCCCCGCCGCCAATGGAACATGGAAGCCCGGGGCAGTGAATCTCATACTCACTTCGCATAGCCGTAGGGATAAAAAATGAATTTGCCAAATGAGTGAACATCCAGGCTGAGTTTCACACGATGCCGATTGAATTCCAGATACCGCACCACGGCGGAGGTTTCCGGCTCCGAGTTCGGCGACGTTCCCGAGTAAACTTCCGAGCAGAGCTGTCGTTATTTTTTTTGGATAAAAAGGGATACCAGGATTACGAAGGGACTCAATGGCGAAGGTCAATGTTAAGGGCTTACGTTCTGGCTGGCGCCCTGGTAGTTCCAATGGTTGCCAAAGTTCCGGTTGATGTCCACGCCGGTGCAGGCATGGCCGGCATAGCGATGTCGGTTCTTGCGCCAGAAACGATCCTAAAAGTACAGAAAATTGGAAAGAAAATGTATTTAAACACTTTTTCAATGCTATTTTAATATATTCTATCTCTAAAATGTACAGTAAACTTGGATATAAATATCCAGAAATACAATAAACTTATTTTTCATACAGTCTACCTTCTAAAAAGTGGACATATTCAGCAATGCTTACATTTATTCTTCTCAAAATTAAACCAGTTATAGTTTAGTGTTTTAATATTACTAAATAGTTTCAAAAATATTTTGAGTAGAGTTCATTGGTTCTTATTGGTTCATTGTATCAAATGTGCACTGTGTTTCTCTATATCTTGACTGAAATAAATTACTTCCATTAAGTGCTTTTAAGATATTCTTTGATGTATTGTTGTTTTAACATAAGCGACAAAAAGGCATTAGAAACAATGATCATTAAAGTAAGACATTGTTTTGAACTTTATAGAATTTATATATATTTTATCAATTAGGAATACAATATATTATAAAATTGTCTTAGGAACCCTATACATAATTTCCTTAAGCAATATATTTAAAGAAATAAATCCATTATATTTCAGTATAAAAGTAACGTAAAACCAAATAAAAATAAATATAATATAATATAAATATAATAAAAAAAAAATTATATAAAATATAGTATATAATATATAATATAAATATAATAAAAAATAATAATAAATAATCCTATTTACATTTATAGTAATTTTTTTTAAATTATTTCCCCGGACTTACCGACGTGTGAGTGTATTCATAGCCATCGGGATTGACGAGCGGCACCAGGAATACCTCCACATCCTGCAGAACCCGCTGGAAGGCGCGCAGGTTGCTCAGGAGCTCGTAGGCCAGATACAGGACAGTCTGCGTGGTGATCCACTCCCGTCCATGGGCCGCCGCCTGTATATAGGCCACCCGCCGATGCCGCTAAGAAATTATAAAAATTATAAGAATTTTGAATTTACATAAAGCAGAGCTGGCCACACAGTGACCCCGAGGGCTCTCAAAGAGATGAAGCTCGAAACTGAGCACTCGGGTGGTCTACGTGAGCAGCTCTGATAGGGAGTATAGTATAACATTTACCACCCGACTGTTTAGGGAAATGGAGAGCGCGGCTATATGGCGACCCTCGTTGGAGCGGCCCAGGGCCTCGTAGCGACAGTACTGCGGATACCTGGACGCCAGTCCGCTCATGAAGCTGAGCACCTCGTGGTAGCGCGGATAGTGGGAGAAGAAGCCGCGGGCCTGGCGCCGGGACCGGCGACGTGGTCGCTCCGCCTCGGCGCAATCCTCCTGCTGGCACTCCTCGTACTCCTCCTCGGCGAAGGAGCTGTTCGCCTGCAGGGCGGCCATCAGCTCCATGAGCGGCTGCATCTGGTAGCTAACGCCCAGGCTGGAGAGGCGCGTCTCGAACTGAGCCTTCCGCCGCGGGCTCACAGTCAGCACGGAGGAGTTGCGGGTCAGCAGCCAGAAGTCCAGCTCGGCGTCGTTCGTCTGCAGGTCGACCATGTAGCGGAAGGCGTCCTCATCGCCATGCTGCACCGTGTATTTTGTGTAGCTGAAATATAGATATTTATTCAATTTTTTAATTAATTTAATTTGTATATTGGTGCTTCAAAATTATTAAAATAATTTACCAAATATGTTCCAAGAGGAGTATATAGTATTTTACATTTAAAATAAAATATTCTTTGGGTGATTAAATATTTAATTTGTGTGTGTATTTAATCTGAAATCGTTTATCTGGAGGATCAATATTTATGGAGGTGCGGATCGAAGCGTGTTAAAACTTAAATTAAAAAACAAACAAGCTATGTGCCATATTTTGCAGTGAGTATGTCAAGGTTGGGCAATCTATTGTCTTGCAAGATATGTGTTAATTAATTCATTGTAGAGATAAAACATGGTGTTCAAACTAAATACATACAAGCGTCCATTTCATTAATCTAACAGCGCAAATATTTTGACACTTTAACTAGTCCTTCTAATAAGTTAGTATTAATCAGCTTATTGGCCGTCCGCAATTAGCTGATAGAGATAATAATAATTTAGTCTAGAGCCGGGAAATCCCGATGATTGCTCCACATGTCTCAAACTAATTGGACAACGAATTAATTTATGGCTCGCCCTCGCCCGGCGTCAAAATGAGTTGTTGATTCATAAATTTATGCAAAGCGGTGGCTGGCTGGCTGTTTGCCGCTTGTTGGCTCTTTGCCACCTCGCTCGGATCGGTGGCCAATTTATCATCTCGTAAAATTCCACAACGGCAAGCACACACAAAATACAAGAAATAATGAAGCAACAGGCGAAGCCAGTTAGTATCGCCTCTAAGTCTATTCATCTGCCCGCGACTGTGGGTGGGTAGGGGGCACACAGAAAGAAAATCAATATGGCAACTAAGGTAGGGGGAAAATTGAGTAATTAATTATTAGCTTATAAGCTAATAGAAAATCTTAAAACGAATCAGCAAAATATTTAAGTTTAGTAATGAAATCTTGTTAAACTACTTAAAAATCTTTAAAACTTCCTAATAATATTCTTTTAGTTAAACTTAAAGTCACATCTTTCTTTAAATTAAGTTCACAATAACCCATACCTCGCTATACGGCCGCTCTTTATACAACACTTCGCTCAACGGCAAAGAAAATCAATATCTTTCTATTAAATTTAATTTATATCAATTAAAATCTTAGCCTTAAGTTGCTCTCACTCCTTGAAATCAAAAAGTTGTTGAATTAATACACCCATATCTCGCTATACGGCCGATATTTATACGATATTTCGCAATTAAACCACGATTTCGATATACGGCCTGACATGTTTTGTTATAATGGCAAAAATACAATTTTTTCAATGCTGCTATATCTGCAGTATGGTTGGAATTTGAATAGCAAAGTAAAATATAAATATAATTTAATATCTTTAATTTAAATTTATCAACTAAAATCCATAGATTTTCCCCCAGTGCATTCCCTTTTGTATCTGAAGACAAAGGCGCCAGCTAAAAGCTAATCACGTGCGGCAGCCAACGGCATTCAATGATAATTTAATTAGGCGCCCCCCGCTGTCGGCCAAATTGGAATAACCGACGGGGCACATTTTTCATCTTTACATAAAGATATGGTTTATAATTTTCCCCGCACACATTTTTAGGCAAATCAGGGGCCATTGTCCATCAAATGCCACCGGCCTTGTATAAATGCATATCTCGGCTCTGTGCATGCTTCAAATTATATATTTTAGATATTTTCGAACTTGAAAAGCTTGGCTGGTGATGTAACCGCCGCCGTCGCTGGACCAGCGCTGATCGGAAGGAAGCTGGCAATTGACACACGGAATTCCAGAGATTGCCTCGCAAATTCTGCCCTCTGTGACCGCAAGGCACTCATCCATCACTCATCCGCCCCATGGGCCAGTGACAGGCACAGGGGAGGGCAGCGGCTTGTTTGGCAAACATTTCGCACTGCGATCGCTCGGCAATCACAAATTGCGAAAATTATCAACGGCATGGCTGCGTTGTGTGTTGTGTGTTGTCTTGTTGCTGCCAGCTGTTGGCCATTGGCCATTGGCCACAGCGACAAAGCGTTTAGAGCCGCTTATTATGATGACTTCTAATCATGGCCAATGGCCATGGGCTCGGTTAAGGGCAATATTTGTAGAGTTAAATGTGAATAAACTTCTTGAAGTAGTTTTAAAAGATAAAAATGTGGTATGGGCTACTTTAAAATATCAATCAAGTGATATTTAAAGCAAAACAAAGGTATATAACATTAGAGGCATTAAATTAAAATAATCCCCAATGAGCTAGAAAAACCCTATCAAATAATATAATAGAAAATATAAATATAATATAGAATAATAATATAGAAATTATTAACTAAGAAATATAAATTTAACCCTGAGAATAGAAAAATAATTTAATTTTCGTAGGCTAGAAATGACATTAAACTCTAAGTTTCATAAAGGGAAACTTACTTTCAAAATACAAACTTCTACTGGATTTAACAAACATAACAAAACCTATTGAAAAAATTTAGACAAATCAATTGTTTTAGGGAGTTTTAATTATTAATTAAGAAATATAAATTTAACCCTGAGAATAGAAAAATATTTTAATTTTAGTAGGCCAGAAATTACATTAAACTCTAACCTTCATAAAGGGAAACTTACTTACAAAATACAAGCTTCTTCTGGATCTAACAAACATAACAAAACCTATTGAAAAAATTTCTAAAAACCATTTTACAAAACTAACCAAAATTTATAAAAACCAAAACCAAGTTTTAAGATAATTTAATCCTTTATGTTTGACTCATAAAAAAATAATCAATTAAATTGGATACACTGGCTTAAGCTGGTTATCTTTAAAATAGTCTTTCACATCTTTAATTCTTAAATTCATTTAATTTGTACGACTACCTAGCTTCCTTTGGCTTTATACTCAAATAAGACACCTGTAAAAAGTTAATAATTTTGATAAAAAAGAAACCCAACACAGAAATGCTGCAATTGCTTCGGTACATTTACGATTGGTTCCGCGATGTCTATGGGTACTTTTGGCTGGCCTCCTTGTTGGCGATTCCGTACCTGAGCCACCGCTCCAAGCAGGATGACTTCAACGTGGTGGATACGATCATAATGTACACAGCCGTATTTATCGGAGCCTTTGGATTGCTCCAGGCCGATATACACGGAAGGCCCCCACATCCACGAGGACCACAGCGAGGACGAGTTGACTAGCCAACTGACCCTGATAGTCGTGAAACCAGTTCTATAACTAGAGAGCTACTCTACCGAAAAAAAATTCAATTAATGGAATCCGTCTGATTGATGTGTATGACACAAACATTATTAACTTTTTTTGCTGCCCTTTCGGTAACGTTGTAAATTATAATTAATGCGAGTAGCCGCTGATGATGATTACCCTTCGTAGCCGGCCAGGTTGTTGCCGAGGCCGGAGCCCGCCAGTCCGAGGAGACAGAGCGCCAAGCTGCACACGATTCCCTGCCACATTTTCGTCATGTACTGTGCTCGCTATATATATATACTTAATTCACTTCCACGATCTGCCCAATTATGTATTAAAATATGCAGTTGCAGTTGCAGTTGCATGGACAAGCACACGATTTTTTATTTTTGTATATCTTTAATTCACTTTTGTTGGACGTTTGTCTTATTGTTGTTTGCACGCTGCACTTGAGCCACCTGATTATGCAAGTAGCTGTGATTAAATAGTTGGCTTGTTAATGGCTTATATAATAGACGCTCTGCGGACGCGATCCGTGCGTTCCATCTCCGGTCCGGCGGAAGACTGACGGGCGGTCCGAAAAGCGGCCAAGAAAGAAGACGAGAGGAGGCTGGCCAAAAAGCACACAGACCGAAAAATGGTCTCGGATCTCGGATCTCGGATCTCGGAGTTGATTGTTTAGAAAAGTGAGTGTCAAGGTCGGGTCTGCGACCAGTTTTGGGTCTTGGGTTCCGAGAGATATATGCGAACGCGTCACGAGACGAGTTGCGGGAAGCCTTTTAGCCAATTGATCGCGGCACGCGTCTCGTCTATATTTATTTACTCGATTTATACGGCTCAGAACTTCTTGATTATCTTTGCATAATTTATTCACCGGCTTAATGCCCTTTAACTTGGACTTTTCCTTTTTTTTCTTGTTGTTTCTTATAAGTCTTGATTGGTTTTTCGAAATCTGAAAACTAGTTTTCTATAATTTGATCACTTCTGGCCGAAACAATTTGTTCTCTTGGATTATTTGTGGATACGGATTCTGCATCCGCATGTCGCGGTTCGTGAATCGATTCTGAAGCCGTTGCTTGTTTATTTTCTGGTTTTTATAGAGGAACTCGTATTATGGCTAAGGTTTTTATGCTATCGGCTTCCTAATGTCATGATGATGAGTGTTCTGTGCGGTTCGATTTGAAAGTTCAAGATGTGTACAGCGAACCGTTCCTTTGGAGCACTGAACTTTCGAATTTTGGCCAAAAACGGACAAGGTCGAGCCATAGCCGGAAGTCGGGAGCGCTTCATTACAGTTACCATCATCTAAATACGCATTTATTGAGTTCATTAATTCGTCAAGAGATCATCGCCAGAAGCCAGGTCACTCAACGCCATCATCATCGTCTTCACCATCATCATCGAGCCCCTTCAGATCGGCGCTGATATTTATATTTGGTGACTTGACTTGACTTTGCTTTCGGTTCAGCTCGCTCCGCTTCGGTTCGCTTTTGTGTGTAATTATGACACTTGGCTATAGCTTTCGGCACTTCCGGATCAAATCGAGCAGATCGGAGCTGCAGTTCACCGAGGAGACTTGGATAAAAGTTGGGGCACAGATGAGCAGATGAACAAATAAGCCGCCGCCACTCTCATATTTCCGGCAGAACTAGTTTGTTGGATATAATTTACATTTCAAATTCAAGTTACTTAATGACTCGGCCTGGGCTTAATGGCCAAGTTCTAAATCACTTTCGTGTATTTATTAGCCAGGTCCAGACACCATCAAGCCAAAAGGTCATTCAACTTTCCCGCGCACGCGGCCACTCACAAATCAAAATTATTCGCTATCTTCGCTCTGCGATCGCCTCAACTTAAAGGCTTATATACTCCTAGTGGCTTAAGGAAAGATCTATTTGGAGTCAGTATTGTTCGGTCCAAGCTCAAGGCATGGCAAGTTGTTATTGTCTCGGCTTCTGCGGGACTATTTGCATCTGAAAACCCATTGGTGACAATAGATGCGTCTGGCCTTAACCATGAACATGAAATCTTTATCTCTTGCATGCGAAGGGAACTTCGGAATACACAGATATATACATTTCAGTGGTTAAAACTCGGTTTTTTGAATTCAATAAAACGCTTTGTCTTAAGAGACATCACTGTTATGTGTTATTGATATCAAAAACAAAGGTTAATGTTCATTTGAAGACATTTTACATTTATATCTCTCAACTTAAAGTTGCCAGATTAAGGCATTTCATTTATTGTATAATAAAAATGTACTTGCCAGGGAGATAAATATTTATTGTTATTATTATTAATATAATATATATTAATATCAAAAACAAAGGTTAATGTTCAATTGGAGACATTTTACATTTAGATCTCTACACTTAAAGTTGTCAGTTTAAGGCATTCCTTTTATTCTACAATAAATATGTACTTGCCAGAGAGATAAATATTTAGTGTAAGCTAACTATCATAGAATTTATAAAGTAAGATATTAAATAATAATATATTATATATTAATATCAAAAACAAAGGTTAATGTTCATTTGAAGACATTTTACATTTAAATCTCTTAACTTAAAGTTGCCAGTTTAAGGCATTCCTTTTATTCTACAATAAAAATGTACTTTCGAAAAAGATAAATATTTATTGTAATTATTATTATTATTATTCTTAATACAATATATATTAATATTAAAAACAAAGGTTAATGTTCATTTGAAGATATTTTACTTTTAAATCTCTCAACTTAAAGTTGCCAGATTAAGGCATTCCCTTTATTATTCTACAATAAATATGTACTTGCCAGAGAGATAAATATTTATTGTAAGCTAACTATCATAGAATTTATAAAGTAAGATATTAAATAATAATATAATATATATTAATATCAAAAACAAAGGTTAATGTTCAATTGGAGACATTTTACATTTAGATCTCTACACTTAAAGTTGTCAGTTTAAGGCATTCCTTTTATTCTACAATAAAAATGTACTTTCGAAAAAGATAAATATTTATTGTAATTATTATTATTATTATTCTTAATACAATATATATTAATATTAAAAACAAAGGTTAATGTTCATTTGAAGATATTTTATTTTAGATCTCTAAACTTAAGTTGCCAGTTTAAGGCATTCCCTTTATTATTTTACAATAAATATGTACTTGCCAGAGAGATATATTTATATTTAGTGTAATTTTATTTATATATATATTAATCAATATATTTAAAAAATAAATATGAATTTGAATAAATAAAAATTTAATCTTTAAATCTAAATTAGGCTAGATTTAGCCACAAAATTAGAAGGGCCACTGTCAAAGAAGTTCATTCAAAACATTTAATACAAAAACAAAAGTATGTATTTGGACTTGTAAAAAGGCAACAGCTAAATATATCATATCAGTTTGACCGGAAATATATGATATATATACCATTTAAGGCGTGGTGTTTTTTCCTGTGACATATGATATCTTAATAGACTGTTTATTGGCTTACTTGGAGTGTGGGATCTGGTTGCGCTCGCACAGTAATCAAAATAATCAGAATATTGCCTCGCAAACTATGCCAAATTGAACAAAGTTAAATTGCCCTGCCACATGACAAAATAGGGCTTGTTGTTGGGGCAGGTCCAGGCCAACTTTCCCAGCCATACGAATTCGTCTGGCCATAATTGTTCGGAATTTGGTTAATTCGTAAACAGTCTTATGCTACATTACATTTCGTCATCGCAACTCGAAGGAAAGGCAGGAGACAGACGGCATAAAAAACCCCCTGAATTCAACAAAGCCCCCTTGGCCCCTTGCATTCGCCAACATGCTAATGACATAATGTGCCTACTTCAGAAGGGTTACCCAAAAGTCTCCCCTACCCTTAAAAAAATATACGACCACCGACTGACTTACTGACTGGGAAAGGCTTCACTTGCCATAGGACTTTGCGTGTTTAAGCCGTGTAACACTAAACAAAAATAAAGGAAAATGTCTGCGAATAATATCAGAAAATTAACGAATGAAAAATACCCTGTAAAGATAACTACAACTTCTATTTTGACGGAATTTATTACAACAAAATGAATTTCATTGGTGAGACCATGATTTCTCTGTTGTTTTTAATTAAAGTTATTTTGATAACTTTTTTGAGTGTGTTATTTTCAAAATTTGAGTTTTTACTTTGTTAATAATAAAAGTGGATATATTACTTATTTATAGGGTAGATAATTCAAAAATAAGGTTACTAATTTAGTTTATATATATACTCTATTAAAATACATCTATTATATATACTCATTTAAGTTATAACAATACATCTGCTAGTATTTTTAATATTTTCCACCATAGATTAATTTTGAGATTTATTAAAGTGTATTCTTAATAAAAAAGAAAAGAAAAGAAAGAAGAATATAATATATATTGATATTTACTCCCTTGAAACTTCCCAATAACCTTTTCTCAAAACTAATTTCCCCCACTGAAAAGCCCATTTAATAGTCTTATAGTGAAAGGGTATATCTCGAGAATCGAGAAAGGAGTATCAATGCAATATGTAGACATAGCCAGACGTAAATATATGGCAGTCACTGTGTCAGGAAGTTGACTAAAAGACCGTTAAATGAAAATCAACACGAACATGCTTCCTGTATAAATCAACTGGTTGCGTTTGCTCCCGCTCATGCCATACATATTTACGCCAATTTATATGGATTCGGTTAAGGACTCCACACAGTTGTATGAATTCTTGTGTGCCGCGCACTTTTGACTTTTGCGTTGACATGACATTTGCCAAGCCATAAAAAAGTATATTACACTAGGCAACAAGTTGCCGCAACTACCAATGGTAATTTATATAGGCACCATAAATCGGCACATTCATTTGATCAGCGCTTAGGCAGATAATAATGGATTATAGTGGCTATAAATTTATGATCATTTAAGTAACAAAACTGTTGACTTGCATAATATCAACAGGGAAAGGTTTTAAAATAAATAGTTGTATATTTTACATAGTATTCATTATTCATATAATGAAAGGCTTCCTAATAATAAAAATAAATTTTAATTAAATTAAAAATAAATAGTTGTATATTATACATATTATTCATTATTCATATAATGAAAGGCTTCCTAAGAAGGCTCTTAATTTGAATTATTTATAATTCAAATGCAGAATTAAACATTAACAAATTAAAAATAAATATTAATTAAATTAAAAATAAATAGTTGTATATTATACATAGTATTTATTATTCATATAATGAAAGGCTTCCTAAGAAGGCTCTTAATTTGAATCATTTATAATTGAAATGCAAAATTAAACATTAACAAATTAAAAATAAATATTAATTAAATTAAAAATAAATAGTTGTATATTATACATATTATTCATTATTCATATAATGAAAGGCTTCGTAAGAAGGCTCTTAATTATATAATTATTATTTATAATTGAAATGCAAAATGAAACTCAATTAAACATAAAAGGTAAGACTATCACACCACCATGCAGCCAAGTGTAATCTGAGGGCAGAGATCCCCAAATGAACTTCGCTGTAAAACGCTTAACCGGAGTAGAAGCAGGTCTGCCCCTGCTTCAGCTCCTGGCTCCTTTCACCAGGCTGCACGCCAGCTCCCGGAGTCAGAGTCCTTGTTTATTTGCATTCGAAGGTGCCTGCGCTTTTGGACGCCCACGCGGCTGTTCCTGCTCCAGCTCCTGCTCCTTTTTACTGCTCCTGCTCCTGCTCCGGCTCCTGCTCCGGCTCCTGCTCCTGCTCCTGCTCCTGCTCCTGCTCCTGCTCCTGCTCCGACTCCTGCTTCTGCTCCTTTTTACTGCTTCAACTTCTGCTTCCTGATTATGCTCCACGCCCACCAGTCAAGTTACCCAGCCCTCGGACTGACATTTAGCATATTTGCGTTTTGTGGCAGCTGCAGCCCAGGCCGGCTGGGGATTCGGAGCCCGAATCCAAATCCAATTCCGCATTACATGCTACCGGGGCCCCAACTTATTAAACGTTGTCGCTGTCCCATTTACCCACTGCGAACTGTACACTGAAACCAAAGTCAATCATAAACCACAACAAACATAGTCATTTATAGTTAAAAATATAAATTATTACAATCAATTTCCATTAAAAGATTAGCAAAAGTTGTATTTTTTATAAAGAATTCAATTTTAAAATTAAGATCTCCAAGACTTAACGCTTTTTTAAATAAATTTAATATATTAATCCAAGTCTGGGTTGTTTTGTAAGTGATTTTTTTGCAGTGTATAAACAGGAGCAGCTATAGGGAGAACTGGAGTTTATAGAGGGAGTGAGAGTTTTAGCCAGAGTTGTGCCATTTATGGGTACAAAACCCTGGCTGCCAATGGTTAAGGCCCGCACAATGGAAGACAATCCCAAGCAGCGCGCACGGCTCGCTCTGCTCGTCGTGGAGCGGCTGCACCTGAACATCAAGTGCCAGGTGAGATTCCCAGCAGGCCTGGTCCCTTCCGTTTGTAATGTCAATCCGGCCCGAAGTGCCAGTATCCACTCACGTCTCTACAAGCAAAAACCGTAAATTCTCCAGTGATAAATCATTTTAGATAGCATATTTTTTTTTGTATTTTAAACAAAAATTCCATTTATTTGGGTAACAACATCTGCTCGCAATGTTGCCCGCCAAATCCAAACGCACCATCACAAAGCCGCCAAAGAGCCGGGGCCGGGATACCCCGATCACGCCACTGCGTCGAGTGGTCATCCCGCGACCGGACATCCTGCACGGCTACCTGGAGTACAAGCAGATCAACCAGTATCTGGAGTACCTATCGAATCGCTATCCCCACTTCGTGCACATGTACACGTTGGGTCAGACCCATGAGAAGCGAGAGATTCGGGCGCTTGAGATCAACTGGATGAACTCCCAAAACGTGGAGTTGTCCCTGCAAATGCGCGAACAGTCGCCGCCGCCGTTTGTGGCCAATGCCATTGGTAACGCCAATGCGCCGGTGGTGCGAAACGGCGACCAGTGCCGGAACACCGTCTTCATCGAGGCGGGAACCCATGCCCGCGAATGGATCAGCATCAGCACGGCCCTCAACTGCATCTACCAGCTGACGGAGCGATACACCCGAAACATCGATGTGCTGCGCAAGCTGCGCTTCATCATTGTGCCGCTGGTGAATCCTGATGGGTATGAGTACTCCCGCACCAAGGTTAGTGACATTTGTTAATTGCCAATTATTTTCTATTTCATTTCACTATTATTATTTGCCTCACATTTTGTATTAACCCAAAATGGACACCATTTCCTCCCCAGAACCGCAACTGGCGCAAGAACCGACGGCCCCTCAAGGCCACCAAGTTTGTGGGCACTGATTGCAACCGTAACTACGACATCTTCTGGGGCAGCAGCTCCAGCAAGGCCAACCGGAACACGTACAAGGGCGACCGTCCGTTCTCCGAACCGGAGACCCGGGCGATGCGCAACATGCTGGACCGGCTTAGCCCCAACCTGCTGTTCTTCCTTTCGCTGCATTCATATGGCCAGAGCATCATGTACCCGTGGGGCTACTGCCGCGATGCGCCGCTATACTGGCGGGAGCTCAGCTCGTTGGCCAACTCCGGCCGTAGTGCAATCAAGTCGTATAACGGAAGGGAGTACCGGACGGGTAGTATTAGTTGCTTAACCAAGCGCACCATTGCCGGCTCTGTGGTGGACTATGTGTACGGGGTGCTGCGGGTGCCGATGGCCCTGGTGATGGAGCTGCCGTCCCGGGAGCTTGGCTTCCAGCCACCGGTCGAAATGATCAGCCAGATTGGGCACGAGAGCTGGTATGGCATCCGGGAGATGTGCAAGCGCTCCTACGACCTGCGACACCAGATCAACCGCGACAACGAGCCGCAATTGCCGCGACCGGCTCGCTACATCTCGGAGACCAGCAACGAGGGCTCGGTGGCCACGGATATCGGCTCATCGGCCACCGAGAAGGCGGCCGGTGGCGATGGCGCCGGAGTCCATTCCACGCCCAAGAAGAAGAAGCGGGTGAAACGCACAATGCGGGCGCAACACGAGGCCATCCTGCGTTTGCAGAGCTCCAAGCCAGCCACCGAACCGCAGGCCCTGTCGGCCGGACTCTTCCCGCGCCAGCTACCGAATTCGGCACCACCAAGGAGGCCCGGCCGCGACGGACGTGGCGGCGGCGATGGCGTTATCCTAACTACGCATGGCAAGCTCCCCATCTCCTCAACTATGCCGCTGGGCGTGTTCCTCTAAGCTTGAGCCTGGAGAGACTTTTGTTTGTGAATAGTTATAAATTAAACGTATTGGCCTATCTTGGCTGGGTTTCAGGATTAGATTTCTTGGAGTTTTCTTTAAATATTAGTTTTAAAAAGCTTTCATTGATTCTCCAGAAGCAGGATGATACTGTCAGTTGCTCAGCTCCCAGAGCTCTTTCAGTTTTATGGCAATAAATGGGCTTACAATAGATGAAAAGCATTCAGATTTGGTTTCTCGGTAACGATATTATTGAAAATCATATGTTAATTCGCGCAATTCTGTAGTGGACACGTTGGTAAGGGTGTAATTTTAACCGAGTATAAACAGATTTCGCTGATGTGCATCTCTAGCTTTGAAGTCTGCTTTAACGCTCTTTATCCTCTCGAGTTTTCCCAAGATTGAGGAGGACAAATTCATTGCGTAAGCACTATGACATCCAACATCCAAATTTCCAAGCCCCATCCAGATGCTAAGAGAAAATTGGATGCGTGTTCGTTCGACAACAGTCCAGCAGTCACTGGACTACTATGTCATAGTGCTTATGCAATGAATTTGTCCTCCTCAATATTGGGAAAACTCGAGAGGATACAGAGCGTTAAAGCAGACTTCAAAGCTAGAGATGCACATCAGCGAACGTTACCAACGTGTCCACTACAATTCACAATGTGTCTGATTTATATCGTGGGAATACTTAAAGACTAAAACAACAAATCCATTATTGTTGAGAGAGTTACTTATCATCGAGGGTTGGCACTCTGGGTGCAGCGTATTTCTGGCGCAGCTTGTTGTACATTTTGCGATCCTGCCGAGAAATAAACCGTGTTGGAAAGGAAATTCATGAAAAAAAAACAAAGCGTTTCGTACCTGTTCGTTAACTGAGGGGCGGAGCTGCTTTAGAGCCTCCTTGAAATGCTGGCTGCGCACGCACAGGTCGTCAAGATTTGTGTTGCCCTCATTTAGGTTTTGACGCAGGGAGAACATAGAAGCCTGCTTAACTAGTCCAGCCAAGTCGGCCCCAGTGTAGCCTTCAGTTTGTGCAGCAATCTCATCGATATCCACATCCTCAGCCAGCACAGGACGCTTTCCGTGCTGAAAGAGAAGACAAATGTTTAAGGTGTTTTTGACTCCGCGAGAGATCTTTAACTCACCTTTGTGGTGGCTCTTAGAATGTCGGCACGTTCACCCTCCTCCGGCAGGCCCACATAGAGAATTGTGTCGAGACGACCCGGACGCAGAATGGCCGGATCGATGATATCAGGTCTATTGGTTGCCGCCAGAATGTAAACACCTTTGCGCTCCTCCACACCGTCCATTTCTGTCAGCAGTTGGTTGACAATGCGAGTCCCGGAATTGTTGCCATCGCCGCCATCCGAACGCTTGGGACACAGCGAGTCGAACTCGTCGAAGAAGATGACGCAGGGAGCAGAGTTCCGGGCCCGTTGGAAGCAGGCACGCACAGCACGCTCGCTCTCTCCAACATACTGACAAAATCAAGATTGGATAAGCTTTAACTTCAACTACTCTGAATCCCTACCACTCACCATGTTCATCAGCTCTGGACCCTTCACCGATATGAAGTTAATGCCCGCCTCATTGGCAATGGCCTTGGCCAGAAGAGTTTTACCGCATCCCGGCGGACCGCAGAGTAGGACTCCAGAGGGAGCGGTCAGCCCAAGGCGTTCCAGCATCTCCGGATACTTGACCGGCGCCAGTACAGCCAGCTTAAGCTCTTCTCGAATGTTTTTCAGTGCTCCAATGTCGTCCCAAGTAGTGTCCGGCACTGTAACGAAGCCTTCCCTCTTTGCCGAGGGTTGCATCACCTTGATGGCTTCAAGGAAATCGGCAAGGGTGAGGCAGAAGTGTGGATCTGCGAAATCGTCGGGGGGATTGTCCAGAAAGTTGGTTAGCTCGGCCAGCGTAGGCTCGTAATATTCGTTTTCGCAGGAGTCTGGTTCCTGCTGAACGGGTTTCGCGTTCGGTTCATCGGCAGCCGCCTCTTCCTCGTCTACCTCCATGATTGAGTCGGATATTTTCTCCGTGGTCTTGCCGTTGGTCGGTGCGGCCTTCTTGCTGGTTTCAGTTTCCACTTCAGCTTCTATCTCGACCTTTTTCTCATCCTCTTTAGATTTCTTTTTATCATCGCCTTTCTTTGCCGCATCTTTCTTGGGAGTTTCAATTTTGGTCTTGTCGACATCGGCTCCGTCTACCATTTCGACCTTATCCTTTTCCTCCTTAGATTTCTCCTTATCTCCGTCAGCCTTTGGCTCCGCCTCCGCTTCCTTTTCAGAAGTTTTGTCCCCTGCCGCTGGCTCCTCACTGGGCTCGTCATCATCCAGCGTGACAGTGGTCATATTCATCTCGCTGGCCGCATGCAGTTCACGGAACTTCTTTAGGGACCTATGCTTCACGGCCACGGCAGCGGCACGGCAAACGAGGGCCATCAGATCGGCGCCGACATATCCCGGTGTTAGTTCAGCTATCTTATCGAAGTTCAGCTTGGCATCGACGGCCAAGGATTCGCAATGAAGGCGCAGAATCTCGCGACGCTCCTTGCGCGTCGGTATGTGTATGGCAAATTCGTGATCGAAGCGACCTATGCGACGAAGTCCGGGATCCAGGACATCAGGTCGCGTGGTGGCCGCAATAACTATAACTGAATGGCCAAACTCGTTGCCCTTTAGGTTATCCAAGCTGCTTATCAGTTGCGATACAATGCGACGGTTCATATCCCTGGAGGCGTTCTGACGATCACCGCCAATGGCATCGATCTCATCAATGAACAAAACGCAGGGCGAGAAGGCTATCGCCTGTTCAAAGACCTCGCGAATGCGCTCCTCCGACTCGCCGGAGATGCCGCCAACTAGCTCCGTGGCCGGGACTTCGAGGAGCGGCATCTTGAGTTGCTACAGAGAGCGGTAAGCAGAGAGATTTGTTAGAATTAATCAGGGTAAAATGGGTATCTTCAAAACTCACTCCACTTATGGCACGGGCCAGAAAGGTCTTGCCGCAGCCGGGTGGTCCGTGCAGCAAGATGCCCCTCGAGGGCAGCAAACCCAATTGGAAATAGAAATCCGGTGACTTAATGTGGATGAACATCTCGCAGAGCTCCTTCAGTGTGTTATCCATTCCGCCAATGTCGCGGAAACAATCGGTGATGTGCTGCACCTCCAGCTCCTTCTTGTACTTACGCGGTCGACTGGAGTTTCGCTGTTGTTGGTTTGACTGCGGATGCAGCTGCTGGTAAATGTTTGCTGCATTGGGTTGGCCCTTTTGATTCTTAGAGGAACCGTGCTGCTCGGCATGATGCTCGGCATAAAACGCATTACATGATTTTTTAGAGCCTTTGTGGGTAGTTGCCTCATGACCAGCACCTCCTTGAATAACATTCGGTTTAGCTACTAAATATATGATCAATAAACCAATATTTATGTATAGTACAGTTATAGGGGTTACCTTTCTTTGCAGTCACCAGTGGCTCTGGCACATCGTCCATTAGGCGCTTCAAGGCGTTGGCGTGGACAGGAGCAGCCGCAGTCGCAGACGCAGCCGCGGTCGGAGCTGCAGCTGGAGGCGGAGCGGGAGTGTCTCCATTAGTGTTGTTAGTATTGGAGTCATTTTCGTTTTCATCTCCACTGGATATATCGATGGGTTCGCTTATGGCTTTAGCCGACATTGGCTTTCTGGGTTGTGCGTATAAACTGTTTATCATGTTGTTCATCACACTGTTGTTGGTGGGTGGAGCCTCGGAGTCCTCGCTGGAGGTGTCGTCCTCTGAGCTGTCCGCCTTGTCCAAGTTGTAGCTTTCCGAGATGATGGAAAATGCTAAAAGATTAATATTTTAATTGAAATCTAATCACAGAAAAATCTTAAATTTTGAGGCCCAAGCTATGCTATCCTCCATTGCTTACCTTGATGCACCAATTGCCTGAAGGGACCAAATTTGCGACGCCTATATTCCGGGTAAGTATTCATCAACTCCTTGGTCATCTGCTTTACATCCAGATAGGTCTCGCCGATGTGCTCCTCGAGGTACTGCAATGGGAAACGAAGGACACAGAAATGAGCACACAATGCATCAGCCTGCGACCTAACCTTGTTTTTGCCTTGCCCATATTCAACGCCCTCGTATAAGGGTTTTTTCGCGTTTCTTTTCGATTTGCCGGCTATCGGCGGTACGGCGTGGGGATGGCCCAGAAAAACCGCCACATACCAAACTAACCTACCTTCTTTACTCGGATCGTTATCAGGTGGTCGTGCAGCATTGGCTTTGCCTTCTCCATATTATAGGTGGATTAAAACAAGCCAAACATCCGCGCACGAAAAGAAATTTGCCCCGCAAAATGCAAACGACGCCGTCGCCTCGATAACTTCGTATCGCGGTATGTTTCCACTCGCTCGCGTTTTCGGGGTGGAAGTAAATTAATCGATAGCCGAATTATTAAAAAAATAAATAAACTTTTATTTCGGAAAAAATTGTTCTTTCCTTCTACAAAATTAAATTAAAAAGACAACGGCTTGCAGTTCAAGTTTCCTTGCCAACTCGGTGCAGTAATCATGACGACATTAAAAGCATTGATTCCTCTGTTTAAAAATATGGCTGGCAATATTTTTTCAAATTAATCGCGATCGAAAATTAAAGTAAAATCGCTTTTATGAACATTCGCTTAAATACAACTATTGTATTTGTACTTGCTTTTACGATGTGCTAATTTTCCTTGAAATCAAAATAATTATTAATTGAAGCACTATTAATCTGCCCGCATTTGTATATCGATAGTCAAAACAGTTATCGATGCTGGCATTTTAGCCGCGCTGTCCCCAATCAGCTGGTCGTAGTTGTTATCTCGCTCCGTCGCGCTCTTGTCGCCTCTCACTCTCTCGCTCGCTCGCTCTCGCGACGGAACAACTGAGTAGTCGCTGGTTTTTTTTTACAAAGTAACTAAATTCAATGTGCTTTTACATCAACAAACGCTGGTCGCGCAATAAGTGAGGTGTGTGAATTATGCGGCGCAGCAGCAGCCAGAAATGATGCACTCCTCCCCGAACTGAGGACTAAGCGAGAGCCGCGAGTTTTTGATAAATGAAATCACAATCCCCACAAATCTAAGCGAATAAAGAAAGAACTGAACTGAACAAAAAAGAAAGCGCGATGTGCGACGGTGAAATTTGCGAGCCAGTGACTCAGCCACGTTCCGAGGGCGGCGGCGGCGGATCGTCCAGAGCGACGGAGCAGGAGCTGCGGGTGCCCTACTCCGATAAGCTGCACGCCGAAAAGCACCTGACCAACGGAGGAGCCCCTCCCGGAACACCCACCGCCTCGCAGGTGGACCCCTTCCAGGTGGCTCACTGGGCCGTGGAGGACGTGTCCAGCTGGGCCATCCAATCCGATCACTTCTCGAAGATCCTGCTCGACTGCCTGCGCCTGGAGGCCATCGACGGCGAGGTCCTGCTCTCTCTCACCGAGGACGATGTCCGGGACATGCGCTACCGCCTGGGCTACAAGCTTACCTTCGGCGAGCTGAAGAAGTTCTGGCTTGCGGTCCTTCGACTCCAGCTGATGGTGAAGAACAGCTCCGCGGACTCCGTGATGCTGGGCATCGAGAGTCACGGCGGCCATTCCACCTACCTACCGCTGGCCACATCCAACGGACCGCCTTCCTCCTCAACGTGTCCCTGCCCGCAGCCCGAGTGCCCCAGCACAGTGTCCGACTGCGAGACGTACGTGCGCATGGGCGGACGCTATGTGACGCCCGAATACTTCAAGACCGCCATGAGCTTAGGTGAGTCCGCCTCCCCCTTCAATTACGAAGGTCAATTGTTCATTGATTGTTTCTCTGGGCTTATCGGTCGTGTGCCAATTGTCGAGAGCTTTTCGCAATAACGCAGTTGGTGGTCGGCAAAGTCCGTATAAACAATAGTACTTCCCAGCTGATAAATAAGAGGTTTCCCATAGTGACATATGCTCTAGGCTTTGCAAGCTAGTTATAATAATAAATAGATTTTTTATAAGTTTTTTAATATTTCCAAATAAGGAAAGCATCTTACCTCATGATAACCGTGAAGTTATAGGTTATCATACAGTTTAATGTCATGCGTGCCTAACGTGCCTAATTAAATGCATTTTTATTATTACACAACAATGTAGTTCTTGCGCACTTATAGTGAATTGCCTTATTTACAGTATTCTAAACACTTTTAATGTGCTAACTGAGAAAGTAAGGGTTGCTGAAATACCATCACAATGAAAGGCACTGATCTCGTTGCCAAAAACACTTCCCATCTGATAAGAGGTTCCCCTCTTAGTTCATCGTCGCAGAGACTTTACGCCACTTTATACTATAAAGTTAATAGTGTTCATAAGCATTCGCTACAAATTACTGCAAATCAGTCTGCTGCTTTAATGAGATTACCGAGAACTGGTTTTCCTCTGGATATAGCTTAAAAAATAACTAGTAATTATAGCTTTCAATTAGATTTATTTGTTAGAGTTCAATGTCACATATATAAGAATATGGCAACACATAAGCCATTCCCAGAATTGCTTAAACTTCTTTCTAAGTAACTTAATAATAATAATAAAAATAATTATTTAAATGGCGAGCATTTCGCCAACTGGCAACTTGTAATCTCTCTGCCCACCCATACACTTTCGATACGATAACCCCTTAGTAATAGGTTTCCGTCAGAGTTCAATGTCGCACTAAATATAGAAGGCTGTCCAAATGCGTCATTATAATTGTAAAATTAGTTGCAGAACCTTTATTCTCCCTAATAATGGGGGACGCACATACTTATACTTATACACGTATTACCCCGAATACGTCACTCTAACTATAATGATAGTTTCTAGGCACCTGTGACGCGTTACCGTTATTTATTTTGAGCATTTTGGAGGTTATGTGTGGAGACGCCGCTCGCATTTATTTGTGTACTCACCGTCTCGCCTCTCGTTCTGGCTTATATTGCTTTAAGCCATGTGCGCTGCCCGGGGTTTTGTGTAACTGTGCGTGCATTAAATTTCAAATTCCGATTTGTTTATGGGATACCCTTCAGGCGTCTGACTTACTTTACGGGGAAGAGTCTTTGTTAAAGCCTTTAGTTATCAAGTTGCAACTTTTCATTGAATGTTTCCATTTCTCGTCTGAGTTATTATATCAAATGTAGTTTAGTTCTAAGATAAATAACAATACTAAACCATTGGATACTCAAAAATATTTCCCTTGAACAGACAGCATATCTAATATTCAAATAAACATAACTTTGCACTTATGTTATCTAGGGTAATTCCCTATCAGACCATTATTCTTTGATAATGCGTTTATCATTGCAGGCAGTGTTTGTTTTGTTTTTCTTTTATCATGGTCATTTCAATAGATAACCCGAATATTGGGCAGATAAGGCCTCTAATAGATAATTCCTTTCTTAGGCTATGAAAATGTATGCATTATGGCGTTTAAAATATTATCCTTCACTGTTTATTTACGCTTTAAATATTGCTAGTTCGATTACTTTTGACAAAGCTATATCAAACTATATTTTAATGACTTCGAATAATTTTGAAATTGTTTTTTAATTATTACTTAGTTAGTCACAGTTTCTAGATCCTCATGGTAACAGATTTGATCCCCCATTTGCAGGCTACTCATTCGTGGTCACATGGATAACGTCGTTCGTCATGGTGATTGTGCACGAGCGCGTGCCGGACATGAAGCGATATCCCCCGTTGCCCGATATCTTCCTGGACAATGTACCGCACATCCCATGGGCGTTCAACATGTGCGAGATCACCGGATCACTCCTGTTTACCGTGTGGTTAATAGTGCTGATCTTCCACAAGTACCGCATGGTGCTCCTGCGACGCTTCTTCGCCTTGGCGGGCACGGTTTTCCTGCTGCGCTGCGTCACCATGCTGATCACCTCGCTGAGTGTGCCGGGAACACATCTGCAGTGCAGTCAGAAAGACTTTGCCATCGATGACCCCAACGTGGACATGGTGGGTGCCTTGATCATCCGAATGACGCGCGCCTATCGCATCTGGAGCGGCCTGGGCATGTCCATACAGGGAGTGCGGACCTGCGGTGATTACATGTTCAGCGGTCACACGGTGGCCCTGACTCTGCTCAACTTCTTCATCACGGAGTGTGAGTATCGAATGACATTAGTGTTTCTCCTTTAAGGCGTTCTAACTTCTCTCCTGGTCCTTGCAGATACACCGCGGAATCTGTACTTCCTGCACACGCTCACCTGGCTGCTCAACATGTTCGGCATCTTCTTTATCCTGGCCGCCCACGAGCACTACTCCATCGATGTGTTCGTGGCCTTCTACATCACCTCGCGACTGTTCCTCTATTACCATACTTTGGCGAACAATAGGGTGAGTAGACTCTCCTCAGCTTTTCAGGATAGTTTTCAATTTCCCTTCCCCTCCACAGGCTCTTATGCAAAGCGACTCCAAACGGACGCGTATTTGGTTTCCCATGTTTAGCTACTTCGAGAGCAGCGTCGATGGGATGGTGCCGAACGAGTTTGATACGCCCGGCTCTCTTATCGATGGCATCATAGATCAGTTGTTCAGGGCCAAGGACCAATTGGTCATAACCATTAAACGCTATTGGGTGGATGCCCCCTTGTCCGCCAAGTCATCCATTCAGATCTTTGGCTCGGACTCTGATGAATGTGTCCACACAACATCCTCCTTCTTCAGTCCGCACCAGTCGGTGGTTGGCGGCCTTACTCATAGAAATAGTGGCAATACCAGTGCGTTACACTCAGCCACGCCCACTCTTGCTCCTGCGCCAGCGCCAGCGTCGCCAAAGAGTTTGCAGGCGCAGAAGAAGACATTCAGAGACGTCAGCGTGGATCCCTTCTCAAGGACGACCCTCGTCTCCTCCGCCGCCAAGGATACGCCGCTGAAGGAGAAGAAGGTGCTCTGATCACCACAGCCATTCGCTCTTCCACAAACGTTTATTCGATGCCGTTCTTCGAAAAGCAACAACATGCAGAAATCAACAACAACACCGACTGATATTTTTATTTCGAAATTTTCCCTATTTCCGCCTTCCCTTCTCCCCTGTTACAGCACGTCCTCCTAATCCTAATCCTGTTCCTCCATTGTATTACTGCATTCTACCATTAGTAGTGCCTTCCGGGTCATTCCCCCTTCTAAAGCGCCGACATAATATCTCCCAGAGCCTTTCCCATAGTTCTCTTTGCTGGGAGACGCTCCACATCGGCTGGTAAACGATTAAGATGATGATGATGATGATGATGATGATGATGATGATAGGACCCTCCTCATTCCGTTCAATTCAGTTTTGAACTAAATGTATTTATTAATTGAAGAAGACTTCTAATGCATTATTATTATGTAATTGTAAGCATGTGAAACAACTGTATTTTTAGTTAATTTAGTGATAAGTTTGGAAAGTTTTGTTGATCGCACAAAAGTCAATAAATCAAAATGAATATATTCAGAGCCTGTGTGTGGGAGAAATCACACTTAAAATATATATATATTTCAATTGCAACCAACGTTCTTCGATGTTTTATAATTATAATTTATTGAGGCTTCGAGATTTATGTCTTCCGATTAATTTTTAATGGTAATTGAGTTTAGCATAAAAAATGTCCAGCATTAGTAAATATTACACTTAAGATATCCAACAGATTACATTTACCTGCTCTTAATCTTTTGAGCTCGAAATAATTAAAGCAACAATCGAATCCCACTGCAATGTTTATGTGAAGGATGGAGGACTTGACTTGAAAACTATTTCACAAACAGAATTAAAAGCTTTAAAAAATAAAAAGACCAGCGGGCGGCGGCTTCTACAATTCATCATTTTATTTTTGTTTCTTTCTTTTTTTTTAATATAAAAATGGCATTTCTTTACTAATTTTAAGTTTAAATTACTAATGTAAAGTATGTATGATTGCGGTAATTTGAAAAATATATATATATCATTTATATGTCATCATCATATTCTTGTATATATTCTTCAAGGTGTGAAAAAAATATTTGTAATGAACATGAACCGTCTCTCCTGCATCTGTGTCAAGCGTATATAATATGTATATATGAAAGCGTTCAATTTGACTTAAAGAATAACGTTCTTTTTTTTTGCGTGTTTTTCTTTCTTTTTGTGTATTCATTTTCCGTATCTTGTAATGGGAGGGGGTGTTTACATTACTTTGCTTTAATTCACATCAAAGGAAGAAACAATTAACAAACGATATAATCGAGAAAATAGACAAAGTCAAGCGATCATCGTTTCTCGCCTTAGTACAACTAATATTATGCAAAAATAAACTATGAAAAGTGTGTACTTCATGAGTAGTGAGTTTTCTTTGTGTAGAATAATAAAGATTATTTCTCTCGCGGGGACAGCGCTTTCTTCCTCTCATAAATTACTATTTCAAAAAACAATACATGTAGTTTGATACGCGCTTTACATCATACCTTATTTGTCTATATGTACCTAATATATTATTACCAATTCGGTTTCTGTTATGTACGAAGCTAACGTTTGAGGTTTCATTGAATCGTTCTCGCTACGGATGCACCTTCATCGCATTATTATTATATGTATCTGTTGAGTGTGCATATATGTAGTTCCTTCATATAAGATATTTGTCATTTTTATTTAGAATTTTCGTTATGTGAAAAACATAAATTTAACAAGATTATTGGTTGGTTTTCTCCTTCTGTTATTTTGTTTTTGTTGCTGCTTGTGGTTTAATTATTCTTCCCGTTCGCTGCTGCTAACCGATACAGTATATAATGTATGTAATTCTAGGCGTAAACTATAACTGCTTCCTTTGCATGTATTTCAAAATATATATTAAACACAATGTCGTATGTTGTAGTTTGTTTTGTTTTGTTTTTTTTTTTAGGTTTTTGTTGGTTTGTTTTTAGTTTCCTTATTTGTTGTTTTTTGTTGTTTTTTTTAGTTTAAATGAGGGCTGTTGTTGCTGTCGCGGTATGGATCTACCGTCACATAAGATCGTAGTGCAATTATTAATTTCTGTTTTGTGAGGCTCGAGAGCTACTCACACAGCCTTACGACAGGTCTGAAAAAAGAATTGAAAGTAATTAGTAAAATTCTGGCAGATGGACACGGGCTTGCAAAGGGACTCACAGCTAGGCGCTGCCTCGTAGCGACGCTGTATCTGATCGTATGTGAACTTGACGAAGGCATCGTACTGCTCGGCCAGCTTGGCGGTCAGCACAGACTCGTAGCGCTCCCGCAGCTGATTCTCGCGCTCCTTGATCATGCTCTCGCAGATGAGTTGCACCTGCTTGAATGTGAACAGCGCCTTCTCGCCGTGACGCATCAGGTTCGGTGGACTATCCGGGCGGCGCGGGCTCTCCGGTCCCATCTCGGATCCGCTGGACTCCGAGTCCTGCATGCGTTCCAAGGCGGCCGCAGTGATCGGCAGCTGTTTGCGCTTGTGCAGTCTCTTGATCTCGTTGCACAAGTTCTCGGCCATTTTGTCTGCAAATATGGGAATGATTAAAGTACCTGCGTTTTCTATCTTCAGGACGGTCTTACCTGGCGACATCTTGGCCAGCGATGCCTCGCTAAATGGGCTCGGCTCGGTGGTGTCCTTGGCGAATCGGTTGCTCGGCGTGTGGGGCAGCCCGGCTGAGGTGCTGGGCCCATCGCGGTCGCGCGACGGCGACGCGGGACTGGCACTGTTACCGGCCTGGCCGAACGGATTGCAGCGACGGCGCTTCGGCGGGCGCTGGTTCATCGACTCCCAGTCGAGGGCGCGTTTCAGAGTAGCACAGGCCATCGCTATGATTGTGGTTTGCTGGTAGATTTGTGGCTAGATCGATAGTGGATCGATAGTCGCTGATTGTTGCCTCGAATGCAATACCGGACTCGGGATGTGCTGTAAGATGAGGCGTCGTCTGTAACGGGGAAGCAAACAATGAATGAGTAAAGTAAGGTGGAGTGAACACCTTGCTGGGAGATGAAAGACCTGAAACTGGTTTCAAGGAAAAACAGGATTCAGTTCCTACACACACACGCACGCACAGCCAGGCAAGAAAAAAAAAAGGAAAATGGTGCAGCGATTTATGGCTTGCTGGCAGTGCAGCCCCTTTAACCATTTCCAGCTAAATTTAGTTGTCAAAATAAACGTTTCTTTATCTTATCGCTTCTGGGCCATGGTTTTGAAATAAACCAAAGCGGGCGAGAGATAACTTGATGCTTCAATGTTACAAATACAGTGAATAGATCTTAGAAGGTACTGCACTAATAAGTCATTTATGGAGATTATACATCTATTTTTAGAGATCAAAATAATTATTCGAAAGTAGAAATATTTAATTATGCATGAATAACAATATACGGAGATAAAACCACATAAATCAAACTAAACATTCAACAAAAAAGCAATTAAGAGGAGATTTATATAGCCAACCGATAGCTTTTCTAAGAAAACAATTTATAAAATTAAAACACCGATAAAATGTGTGCTTTTAGATGCCAAGTTCGCTTAACTATAATGACTGACGCTGACACAACCAAGATATTCACACCAAAAGAGAAGTGGCAAAAGAGAAGTGAACAAATAAACCAGGTGTTCCGATTTTCACACTCGCTCAATATTTCACGGCATAAAATATTCATTTTAATAAGATTTTTATTACGGACCAGAATTTCTATTTATTATAATGTATAAAATATAACGCATAACCAATATAAATGGTTATGAAAAGTTTCTACGCTTTAAGTTTATCTCTATCTCCGTTTCTTCAGAGCTCAGAGTTCCATGAATTCAGAGCTTAAGAGTACATGGCTCAGCGTGGCCATTAATCATGCTAATGGATTTAGCTACTTTTTCTGACCCTAGCTTTTTATATACAGCCAGCTTTTTTCCGGCCAGAAACCGGCCTGCTCCGCTGTCCTGCAAGCAGCTGTGCTGACGCCGCAGGAAAAGGGCGATACCGATTCCGAGTCCCTGAAGGAGGAGAAACAAACGAAGAACCAAAGAAGCGGAGAAACGCTGTATGTGGCGCAGCGCAATTAAAGGACGGCGGACAATAAAAACCACCACGACAAAGGCAAATGCATAGCAATGCAGACAAGGGCGAGGCAGTGTGGCGGCGGAGAAGAAAGAAAGAGTGTAAACTGTAATCCAATGCCAAAACACGAACAACCACCGTGGAAACTACGCAGGATAATGTGCGTGTTCCTTATTTCCAAATCCCTTGCCCTACTCTCCTTCTTTCCACTGCTTCTTCGTTGCAGCGGCAGCTGTACCAGCTGTTTTTCACACACACACAACTCACACATATGAGCACTCCCGAGAGTTCGATTAACCGAAATCAGCCCGCAACACGTGTGTGAGTGTGAATATGTACATGCGCTCTTTCGAAGCAATTTTCACCTTTTTTTATATTAACAATATTTAATACGTTTTAGGGTTTTACGTGACAAATACCACGCCAGAGATTAGTTTAAAGCAACCGAAATGACAGCAGCAGCAGCAGAAGCAGCAAGCTAATGCGATCACAGTGGTCGTCTCGCTCTCGCACACACACACGCACACATTTGTGAGTTGGAATGTTGATTTCGTGAAATTTTAAAAATGGTCGAAACGCATATCATTATCAGCTAGGCTCCCTGGAAAGCTGGGCACTTTTCACACCATTGCACTTACGTTAATTGGCTTTTGTGCGCTGCAATGGCTATTTCGACTATATCTCTCTGTTCGCTTTCTGCACCACTTCACACGCGCTTTATTTACTTTTTTATTGTGCCACTACTCCGCTGGCACATACGCACGCACATTAAGGGTCCCAACTTCAGTGGACTCTTCAAACTAATATTATTAGGTAGTAGTATTGCTTGCTGGTTATTTTGAGCAGTATTTCAAAGGCCACTGAAATGCACTGTCTGTAGGTGTTTATCGTCGCCTCCTCCGTTGATTCTGCTGTTTATTTTACAAATTTTCGTCTCGCTTTTGGATTCTTGGGAAAAATGGACGACGATGCGTGCGTGACGAATAGTAGATCTGTCAAACCATCGATGGCATATCGATACTATCGATAGTTTTCGCAAAACCTTCCATATCGATTGTTTGTATTCCATCGCAATAGTTAACAAAATATATAAAATATATAAATATATATACTTAAATATGATTTAATTTTTTATTTCTATAAAGTTGAGCTGTGAAATTATAAATAAAATATGTTAGTTTATAAATACCAACTATAATACATAAATTATTATTTATATTATGGATGATTCAAACGTTAACTATCAATCATCAAACAGTTTAACGGCTCAAGGCATGGTGATCAAGTAACATTCATTAACAAATAAGCTGTCATAGAAAATGTGACAAATAATAATACTAAACAGATTTGATTTTGTGAGCGAAATAAATTAAGTGTTAATATTTCTCACGGCAAGATGAAGGGATAATTTTAAGAAAAACGCTGCTAGGATGGAGCGCTTCGCTAGTCGTGAGGTTAAAGTAAAATTGATTAAAGCCGTAAAGGACGAGGCTTATTAAATGGGACTTAAAACATAATTATATTTTTTTTTTCGAAAATTTATTAGAAGTCTGTTATTCGACCGCGATAGGGTTGACGCCTCCAATTATTTGCCATAACCTCCACCGGTTTACGCGTTTGAATTCATGTCACTTGATAAAGTTTGTTTGGTGTTTGGCAATATAAGTCTGGAAATATAAGTTCCTGAGTGAACCAAAATCCAATCCAAGAAATTATTAAATATATATAATATTGTATCAAAACATCGGCGGAACCAGTTTTCAAACTATCGATGACATGGGCATCGGTGAGAGCTATCGGATAAGCACCAATTCCAAATGCTAAACTAGTTCAATTCGGGCGGATCTACTTCAGTTCAGCGACAAAGTAGGAAATAATTTCCACACTTGATAATTATTAGATATTTTTACACTTTTTAAGCAACACCACGGCTGTTTTCTATCCGCGTCTTCGCAGTTTTTATATCATCTCAACCGCAGCGATCTTGCCCAGTGCGTGTGTCTTCGATACCGTGGTTAAAATTACGTAGGGGCCAAGAGCGACGGAAGAAAGAAGGAAAATATCTAAAAATATTTTTAATCGTCGTGAAAGTAGCCAGCAGATTTCTATTCGCGAATATTGCGCTTGAAACAACTAATTGACTGCGAAAATGGTTCTGAAAGTTTATGTCAGCGGAATGTCCGGCAATAAGGAGGTGAGTTTGTGGGTGTGGCATAAAGCCGAGCTATTGTCATTTTATTGTTATGTTTGGCCTGTCCCTGTTATTGCCAGCAAACACAGATATTAGGGAAGCAAATCGGCAAAGGGGGAGCAAACTACTGGTGACGAATGCATTGCAAATTCTATTTCTTCTGCTGCGCTTGTACGTGTGCGGGTATGAGTGTGCGGTTGATGATGGCATATATGTTTGTATGTACAGTCAAAGAAAAACAGAAAAAACAGAGCCGCAAGAGCAAGTGGGCATTGTTTGTTTGTGTGCGTGTTGATGTGTGTTGGTGGTAGCAAGAAGCAGCACAAACATATTTTTCATTGCCCATATAAAGCTTATTCGAGGAAGAGAGGGACTCCATTGATCGCAATCGCATGGCTTGATGCGTGGGCACTCTCTTTGCATGCAAGTGTGCGTGAGTTATAGGAGTGATTCACCTCTATCTGTTTTCCAACATTCTCTTACGCCTCGCCTCCTTTGTTCAATTGGCAATGTCGCCAATAAGAACAATAACATAACGGTCATTGTACGGGTCACAATAGCGAAAGCAATAACAAAGCTTTTGTCTGGTATGTTTGTATGTTGCTGCTGCTTTTGTTGTTGTTGGGCGTCTACTTCTAAAAGAGTATGCATGAAATCAAAGGAAGCTTACATTTTTTATCAGAACTTAATTACCCGCGAGTGCATTTAACCATTCCAATTAGGTTTCCTTATCATTTTTCCCGCTATCTTGGCTTGTATGTATGTATGTTCGAGTATGTGGGTGTGATTTTATTGCGGCTCTGTATGGATGGGTTTTGGGCTTGCCGGCAACATTTCATTACCGATAAGTCATCGCTGTTAATAACATGATAGTTAAAAACCGAGTTACACTGGAAGAATTTATATGTAATACTTAGGTATTCAGATCAAAATCTAAAGGTAGTCTCCTCAGGTAGTCGTAACAGGAAATTTATTAAAGGAATGTTCTTATAATAAAACCAATACCATTAAAGAAGAGATATACGCTTAATTTGCAATTAATTGACATCCAAACCCTTTTTTTTTCAGGTGAAGAAGCGACAGCAGCGCGTGCTGATGATCCTGGATAGCAAGAACATCCAGTATGACACTGTGGACATCACGGAGCCCGGCAAGGAGTCCGAAAAGGAGCTGATGCAGAACAAATCGACTAGCAGCGGTGGCACCGTGAGCGATCCGGATCCCCGCCATCCCCTGCCGCCGCAGCTCTTTAATGACGAGGAATATTGCGGCGACTACGACGCCTTCGACATGGCCAATGAGATCGACACCCTGGAGGTGTTCCTCAAGCTGGCGCCCGCCGATACCACGGCGGTCAGTACCGCCCAGATTGAACTGAAGCAGGAGAACGGCGAGGCCAAGAAGGAGGAGGCGGAAGCGGAGAAGGAGAAGGAAAAGGACACGGAGGGCGGCGAGGGCGACGAGAACGGAGAGGCGGCGGAGAAGGCCGAGGTTTGAGCTTGAGCAATTTTCCTGTATTTTCCGTTAACTATTACGACGCAACGAACAACAACAGCAGCATCTTCAACAAAAAGAGAAAACAAGCAGCATCGGCAATAGAATTAACAGCATCTTCTTGAAACTAAAGCCGTAAAGTTAACATGAGCAATAACCCGTAATGTTATCTAACAGCACAGACACTACCAACTCCATATATCTATATTTTTATAACCCCTGTTTTTGTTTTCTATTCCTATTCCAAATTGCGGTGGAACTGGAATTGATCGGTTCAATAATTGCACTCGTATTCTTCTTATTTTAGTTTCCATTTAAACAAAAAGAATTCCGAATCGAAATAGATCAATGTGCAATTTTTAAAGTTGTCCTAAAGTTCAGCTCTAGCTTAAATTTTAATCGTATTTAATCTTCCAAATACCCGAAATTTTGCATGAGACTAGAAACCGAAAACAGGTTCGCGTATGTCATCCAATTGCGTTTAATTTTTAATCGAATTCACCACGACGACTGCGGTTTTTAAGCTAAGTTTACGAGCGTATTTAAGTGAGAGGAAATGACAATTTTAATCAAAAATATTTATAATCATTTACTTACATCCTACACACACCTTTGTATGTACCATTTATACACAACTGTACGGACGCGGAATTCACGCCAGCACCTAAGCCTAAGTTGGATCGACTTAAATGAGAGCGAAGAGAGCTGAAAATTTAGTGCAGCCGCCGTTATGTTAATGCTAAAACATAAAAAAGCGCTGCCCATGTAATAAAACGAAATATATTTGTATTAACAAAAAAAAAAAACATAACCAACTGCAAGCTTGTTTTTCTAACACCTTAACACACTTAACACCTAACAGCACACAACACTTGATCGCTGCAGATACAGAAAAGAGTTCAATGCAAAGGCAGAGTGTACAAAGATTGGGTTTTGAAAAAATGCTTACGAAAAGTTTCAAATTAAGATAACTGAAAACTGTAACACCTTTTTATTTTCATGAAATTACCTAAAAGAGACTCTTAAATCTGACATTTTCTTCACCCAATCTTTAATTTTTATTGAGCATTTCTTACGGTGAATACTAAGCTTTACAATTCTTCTGAAATGTCGTATATAATACTAATAAGTACGTGATTCCCTAAAGAAAAAAGATGAAGCTGGCGAAGACAAGGATAAATCGGAGGAGGACGCTGAAGTCGCTGACAAAGATAAAGAAGAAAATTCGGAGGAAAAGGTAATAGATAGCCCTTCTTGCATGGACCAAAGCTAACACTAGAGTTCTAAAGCTTATAGAAGCTAACGAAAGCATGATCTGGCACTGCAGAAGCCCAGTATTGGTAGAGATCCCACCGATCTGATCTTGTATATACATTTTCCACTTCCCTCCCCAACAAACCAACCCACACTCGCACGAACCACAATCCATCTCAACCCACAAAAAGACTGAAACCGCTGGAGATGAAGAATCCGAGGATAAAGAAAAGGAAGAGGAAGCAACAGGTAATGGCTGGAAAGAGTCCTCAAGCTTTCGTGTACTCCTAGTAATGTAAAACCAGAGAACAACTACAGACAACATAGTGCTTTTGCTGCCAACATTTTGGCAAATATAAATATTACAAGGATGTGGTAATTCTTTACTTTTACATTACTTTCATCGTGAGTACTAACCTTTAGACTCTAACATATATTTGTACCTTGATGGTGACACAGAAAAATCTGAGGGCAAAGATACCGAAAAAGATGAAAACAACGAAAAATCTGAAGAAGAATCTAAAGAAGAAGCTAAAGAAGAAACTAAAGAAGAAACTGAAGCTAAAGTCAAAGAAGAAACTGAAGAGGAAACTGAAGATAAAGTCAAAGAAGAAACTGAAGAGGAATCTAATGCTGAGACCAAAGAAAGCGCAAACGAAGCTGAAAACATAGAAGAGCCTGAAGACAAGCAAACTGAGGAAAAAAAGGTCGAAGAGGAAGAAGAGTCTAGTGACGATGAGGAAGAAGAGGATGATGAAGCAGAGGAAACAAAAAAGGCGGAGAAAGAAGGTGAGGAGGAGGTCAAGGAGCCAGGCAAAGAAATCAAGGAGGAGGAGAAAGAAGCAGCGGAAGAAACCAGCGAAACGGAGAAAGAAGCTGAAACGGAAGTAGAAAGTGCCGAAGGCGATGAACACAAAGAAGAAGCAGAAGATCAGAAAGTAGAAGAAAAAGAAGAGGGGGAAAAAACTACCGAGGAGGAGACATCAAAGACGCCAGAAGAAACGCAAAAGGAAGAAACGTCCGAAAAGGAGGAGAGTAGTCAACCGGAAGCCGACAAACAGGAGACATCCTCATTGGAGGAAAACGAGGAGGAAAAAGTAGAAACATCCGAGAAGGAAGAGAGTAGTAAACCGGAAGACGACAAAAAGGAAAGTTCCTCATCGGAAGAAAGCGAGGAAGAAGAGGAATAAACATAAACTGTCAAAAATAAGAAGAAATGAACGACAATCACACCCACACACTGACATCCGCATCTCAAACACATACATATAAAACTGCACATTTAGCCAAATAATACCGATATGTTCTGTAAATAGAAACAAATGAAACCCACTAATAACGAAACTGGTGACGGGCCAACGAACCCCAGCAGTGTAAGTCTTAATATTTCAATATTTCATTTCTTTCTTTGTTAAATTTATCCGCAACAACAATAACACCAAAAGAAGTTAACAGCGACGCCAACATCAGCAGCAGCGACCTCTGCCGGAGAGCGTCTAACTTCCACGACATCAGACTCCCAATCGGAACTCTTATTGGACAGCGAGCGAGCCGCGGCTGCGCAGTGATTTTCATTTTCGAACTTTTATTTTTATGGGCTTGTTGCTGCTTTAATTTATTTCATTTTAAAACAATCAAACTATTTACGAATTATAAATATTGGGAAAATATATCTGGTTATCTGGCCTTTCGAAAAATATTTAAATTTACGCTTTTAATAGGAAACCAAAATTAATAATAAACATATATAATTTATTTCAAATAAATGTTTCAAAGATTAGTGAAAATATGATATATATATTTTTTAGAGAATTAAATCAAATATAATTGATCATTTTAGTCACTAAAGTACTTCTTTCGAGCATGATCATCGACAAAAATGGACAAATTCAATTTGAATTGACCATAGATTTACAAAGTAAATAAATTAACAGCAAGAAGCCCATAGCGAAAGCGTTTCAGTTAATTACCACACATAAACAATAATTAATATCAATAGACTTTTTGTATTTACGTGTCTCACTTTTAGTTCTTGTATCCAAATAATTAAATATACAGTACATTATAATTATAATTAGTACAGTACACGGTAAAATGAAGTTTTTATAGTTATTATTTACGCTCTAGTTCGGGATCGTCGGTTCCATTACAAAACTAGTAAAAATGCGAAGGAGGGTCGGGTCGGGTCGCCTCCACCGCCACGCAAAACTCAATTACTAAAAGAGGAAAACAAAAGGGCTTCTTCCGTCCCAGAGAAAGGGAGAGAGGGGGAGATAGGAGGACGTCGAAGTTGATTGGGAGGCAGGGGAACGTCGCATCCTTCCATCCTTCTGCCTGTCTCTGTCTATCTATCTAGTCGCTGCCCTCCTCGTCGGACGTGTCTGTGGTGTAGTCGCTCAGGTTCTCCTGCTGGTCATTGTGCTCCGGCTCCGATTCGCTCAGGTCCCACTGGGGATGGTCTGTCGGTGGTGCGGGCGCCTTCTGCACGTCCAGCTTCAGCTCCTGCTGCTGGTCCATGCCCAGATAGGAATCTGTAAACATCGATTATTATTAAAGGATTTAAAATAGGGAAATAAAAACCCCAATTGATAAAGTTCTGAGAAACTCACCCGATCTCAGGCACACGGTGAACGTGTAGACGCCGGGCCAGCGTGGCGCGGTGAACTTCAGCTGGATCTCCTCCTTCTCGACCAGATTGGTCACGTGGTAGGGAGCCGTTAGCAGGGTGCGCGATTTGCGGTCGCAGATGTAGGTCCACCAGTACTCCTGCTTCTCCTCGGGGAAGTAGGGGCAGTGGACGGTGTGCGATAACCGGGATTTGCCCTCGAGACGTTCCCTCTTATTCAGCTTCGCTTGCAGCCTTTCCCACTCCTCGTCATCGTCGTCGTCCAACGACGAATGGTTCTTATTGCCCTTCTCGTCGTCCTCGCTGCCGCTGGCGCCGGCCATCGATTCCACATCGCTGCCATCCCCATTGCCTACTTCGGACTCAGCATCAGAGTTACCCGTTTGATCCTCGGAAGCGGTTGCATTGGCTGTCGCCGTTGATGCCGCTTTGGGCGGAGCCTTCTTCTGGTTGTTCTTCTGGTTTTGAGCGGGCTTTTTGCCACCCTTGCCCTTGCCACCCTTGCGTGGTTTCGCCCAGGCGGATGCCTTCTTTGCCGGCACGGCGGCAGCAGCTTCGTCATCATCTGCGGCAGCCTCCTCGTTGGCCTCATCGTTGATGCCCTGCTTCTCAGGCGCCTTGGTATCCCCAAACAGCGACCTCATATCCTTGCGCTCCAGTGTAACAGTGACCGTGACAATGGCGCCGGCGGTGACCACATTCGTGTTCTCATCATCGATCACCTCGCAGCGGATGGAGAAGTCAATTAACGGCATCTTGCCCAGCACCTTCATCGTGTTCTCGTACTCAAAGTCCGAGAGATTCTTCAGCAGCATACGGCTTTCCTCCGGCTTCAGCTGGGCGAACTGTTGCAGGTTCTTCACGTGCCGCTTCTTGTTCATGAAGTACAGATGGTCCTCGGTGAGGTGGGGCAGCTGCAACAACGGCGACTTAAACTCCCACAGACCCTGGATGATCATCGGCGACATCTTCATGCAGTTCTCAATCGTCTCGATGCTGGGCAGGCGGGGCACACGCCTGGCGTAGGCCATCATCACCAGCTGGTGGACGCAGGAGACCATCTCTTGGACCAGATACGGGCACTTTTTCACCACAAACTGGCGGTCACGCTCCAGGGTTTCCGGATTGAGTGGCATGCGACCTAGATGGGCGTGCAAGATGGCGCGAGCCTTAATAGAGTACATTCGGCACAGCGGGTGCTCCTTGCACTTCTCGTTCAGGTTCGGTAGTTGCCGGATGAGCTGTGCATAAACGAGGGATTTTAATTAAATTCTTGATCTTTTTTAGACTCGGGTGATCAGCCTTGCGGTCGGCCAGTACTTACCGCTGGCACCTCGTCGTTATCCGACTGCCGCTCCTGCACTTGCGAATTGTGGCGCTTGTCAAACTCCAAGCTGGCCGCCAGCACCATCAGCGCCCGCTTGAGCAGCATGTGCGGCGTCTTGTGGATGAAGTAGAAGTACATCTGTGTGGTGTCGAGGAGCACCTTGTCGCCGCTGAAGCGAATGGAGCGGTACCACCAGACGCCCACCGCTGATGGCATGGCCACCATGAAGACCAGACCGTACAGGCCCAGGACCCATACACTGTTCTCCTTCTCGACGATCCAAGAGGGCAGGGCGATGCCGAAGGACATGGCACCCGGTCCGTCCGGATTGCCATACTTTTCGTAGTTCTCCTTGGCCACGTCATCGGTCAACGCCTGGTAGGCCTTGCTCAGCATCATGAAGGACTTCTCGTCGCCCGTCTCCTTGTCCGGATGCAGGACCTTGGACAGCCGATAGTAGGCCTTCTTGATCTCCGCCTGCGATGATGTCGGCGGCACGCCCAATATCTCGAAGGGATCGAAGCTGGCCATCTCGTAGTCGAACTGCGAGACGCGGTAGGTGAGGAAGAGCAGGAGGGCCCAACCCAGCACAATGGCCAGCTTGATGCCCCATGACTTCAGTGCCCTATAAGGCTCGGCATTGGCCAGGATGGCCTTCTTCTTCATACAGTCAGAGCATTGGCATTCATCCTTTAGCTTGCCGGGATCTGGGGAAAAGAGAACCAGGAACACTTGGTTAATCTGGGGACGTAATTGTTATCAGATCAGACAATGGGATTGAGTGGCTTCTAGGCATATCTTTACAAGATCTTAAAATTAAAAATGGGTTCTTATATTTCAAGGCTGGGCACAACCACCCTTTAGTAGCAAAAGCACAAAATATACAATATAAAAGCTATCCTTTATGTTATGATGATTTTATCAAAGCCAAGTTTTTCTTCTACATTTATCTATTTGAAATTCAGGGTCTCGATTTTGCAATTTATTATATCTAAAAATATAGCTTCAAAAAGGGAATCCTTAAATAAGTTCTAAACTTTGGAGTCGATTTAAGAACCCAAGTTGTACTATTTCGGACACTCAAGATCATTTGATAATGAAGTCAACTTTAAACAAAAAATTTCATTAAACACGATATCATGATATTTAAAACCAAAGTGTTATAAGCCCGATTCACCGATCACTGCATAGAGATCACAGTGAGCCGGAAATTACTTGGTCAGATCACGGAAAGGGGAAGATGTAAGATGTAGTTAGGTGGCACCTAATCTTCACCGATCACTGCGACTGAGTCGGATTATCGCAGACATCGCGACTTGGCGACGCATGAACGCGCGTAGAGTGGCGGTTGTCCCAATTGGGAAGAGAGCTTCGTTCAATTCGTGTTTTGCGGTAATCGCAGCTTTCACCAATACGCAGAAGACGCCGAGCTGAGCTGACGTTGTTAGAATAACTTATTGGAACGTGTCCATTTGCAGTAAGGAAATGGGAGAGAGAGAGAGAGTAAGCTGCGAACACATGTACGCTACGCACACACACCCGCGCGCCCAGCTGCAGGTGAAAGAGCAGGAGGAAGAGAGAGCGAGCGATTAAAATCGGCTGGGCAGCGGGACTAACCTTCTTTCTTTTTACGTGGCCAATAGTAAATCGTTGTGGGTATCAATATAAGCGCCAAGAACGATAACACAAAGTAGTAGAACGTTCCGCCGCTCTCGTCGTACTGGAACTTTTGACCCGCCATCGCCGATGTGCCCTTCTCCTATCTATATCTAAATATATCTACGCCTCGTCTGGCCTGCTTTTTCCTTGCACTTTTCCTCCGGCAGCTCCAGCTGATGCTTCTGGGCTTGCTGGCGGAAAGTGGAGTTTTGCAACGCTCTCGGCGGATTCCCGATCAATTGGAGGCGCGACGCTGGCTAAGCAGGCGCTGAGGTGGACGGGAGGCTGTTGCTATTGTGAAAATGCACGAGATGTTCGCCGCGAATTTAAAAAACTCTGTATTTACACCGACGCATGAGACTGACACGTAGGGTTGTTTAGCTCATGCCGGAGTCGGAACTGGAGCCGGTTCGATAATGCGACTATCGATATTAACTCGGGTAGATGTAGCATCCCTGGTTGCAACGGGTTCATTGCTCTTCACTCTTCTGAGATAACATTTAAATTATACCTGATTTTCTTGCAAATTTAAAGGCAAACAAAAATACTCCAATCACGAGAATACTTCGGTTAGCCAATAGCAAACACCTGCAGGAAATGTTCTTAAATAGCAAAAATACGCTTGGCGAAATACTAGCGTTTACTCTCTATTTTCACGAGGCGTTTTGGTATTTTGAGAGCGATCGCGGATGGCATGTGCGAAGTGGGCGCCCATATATTGGTGCTTTCCCGGAAAAATTGTCCATTAGCAGTTGATCTGCAGCAAAAGGAACTCAGAGATTCGACATGGAGGCGCAAGCCAACGCACTGGAAAATCAACCGCGCACCGCCCGCGAGGTGCAGCAGGACTTCGCCGAATCCCTTGGCTATGCGGAGGAGATAATCTGGGATCTGTGAGTACTGCCAAAGGCATTAGAAACATGAAGATGAGTAACGCCATACGATTTTTGTGTGATTATATTGGTCTTTGGTACTGCGCAGTTAGCTAAATGCATAAAAAATTTCATTTCCGGATGATGTCATTCGCAGGCTGTCTCAGGAGCAATCGGAGATACTGATTAACAAGCTCAAGCAGCTGATCCGCGATCCCGATCCCCCCACAACAGGCTCAGAGGAGGACATGAAAAAGCACGCAAAGATCATCTCCGACAATGAGAGAGCGAGGATGACATTCTTCAATGCCGTGTGGGGGCAACGTAAGCCGGGGATCGGGATAGCAGATACAGACGGTTGCGTAACCAGCTAAAGCTTTTTTTTTCGCTGCAGGAAAGTACTCCAATCGGCAGTCGTTGACGGCCATCATCTACGTGATGGTGGTGGAGGACGTGGATGACGTGAATCGCGCCGAGGACAGCAATACGTTCTCCTGCCATCCGGTCTTCCGTGCCCGCCGCTGTATCAGTGAGTCCTTCGTCCCTGCATATGGGAAAGAGCTGTCATTTTAGCTGTTATACACTTGGCAATCTAGCATTTTTCCAGAACTAAAGAGAACTTTTACCTTATCTACGTTATCAATCAAGCAATCAGCTAATTGTTTGCTTACTGCTAAGGAAAATTGGCTTATTATATGACTTATATTCCTGCAGGCGGCAGCAGTGGCAATAGCAGCAACAGCACCAATTGCTGCAACATATTCGTAGATGAGAACGGACGCGTCTATCAGAACTGGGAGCAATATGTGGCCACCAATGAGCTTCCCGCCGGCGTGATGGTGGCACCTGAGCGAGGACTCTACCGCCTTGTCAGGAAGGAGGTGGACAAGTACGTAACGCCGGCGGGCAGCACCTCAGGCACGGTGCTTGGCTACCTGGATAAAGGCTCAGCGGTTGGGGGCTTTCTCACCGCTTGCGTCCCAATAGCTGGGCTACTTTCGCTGCCAGTGTCTGCTCCGGCGATGGCTATCGCAGGTGTCGTGGGCTTGGCCTGCGCCGGCTACGCCACTGCCCGCTCCAGCGTCAAGCTAGTGGATCGTAACCAGCATGAGCAGTCGATCAGTGTGACGGACTCTGACGCGAGGGGCCATTGGCTGGGCGTGGCCGGTGGCGTTGTTGGAGTGGGAGCTGCAGGCGCCACCCAAGTCGTTACGGCGGCTACGAACGCCGGACGGGAGGTGGGAGCGGTAAGTGATTAGCCTTACTCTTGAGTACTGTCGAAATTAAATCCAACATGTTATGGAAATGTGCAATACGGACTATGATTGAATATAAAATGATACATTTACATATTTCAGGTGGCCCAACTGACGGTAAACAGCATGAACATCTCCTCGATCGTCATCTCGGGCACTGGAGTGGGCAACGGAGTGCTGGACTTGATATTGGTAAGTCAGAGAGTTGAATTTACCACCGGTATGCAATCTAATCAGTTCACTTGCCCTGTAGAAATGGCAGAATGGTGACGACATCAGAGCCATGGACGTGCTGCAGTTGTCCGCTTCGCTGGTGCTGTTCACTAACAGCGTCTACAATTTCAAGCTGGCCTCGACCATTATCAACGAGACGGCCAACAGAAATATAGCGGGCTATCGGGACACTCTCAGCAGCCGCCAGAGGTAAGTTGGTAAAGTGTCGTAGTGTTTAGAGTGAATATTAATCTGAACCCACTCCGACATCTCTCCTTGCAGACGCGCCTTTGACAAGGCATCTATGGAAACAGCCCGGCTGCGGGGAAACACTCGCGCTAAGTTGGACATCATCCGCAACGTCAACGAAGTGCCCTCGCGGCAGCAGTTCAATGATCTCTACAAGATCAATCGGAACATGAATCAGGAGGGGATCCGTTACGCATTGGCATCCGACGGCAATGGCTTCGTGCTGAATGGCGAGGTGCAGACGTCGGCGGCGGATCTGCGGGCGAGTGTGCAGCACAATCAGGGGCCAAATATACTGAGCCAGGTGACTCAGCCGATCCCGGAGAGTCACGCCGCCTCTGGCAATATGCGGCTAGATGGTCAAAATCCGGCTTCCCGTCTAATTGGACCCTTGCCTACACCTAATAGGCGCCCGGAGCCGACTACCTATGCAGCCGGCGTGTTCGCCCTGGAGCTTAGCTCGGTGATGGTTGGCGGTGTGCTGTTTGTGCTGGAGAAATACGGACACGTTATCTTCGATCACGTAATCAACGCAGAGAGCTTTGAGAACCTGATTAACAGCATGGCCGACCTTCTGAGTCCGGAAGTGTTTGACCTAATTATGAAGCTGACTAGGAGATTTATGGATACCGTTCTGGACGAGCTGACCTCGGTGCTGAAATTCTATATTTCAACCGAATCGGTTCTCTTCCGCATTTTGGACCAGGTGTTGACAAAGTTCCGTCATATGGGTCACGAGGAGCTAGAAATGCACCTCGGGGAAATCTTTACAGCGGTGAAGTTGTACTTTATGTCCCTAAACCCGAACTCATATCTCGGTCTCCTAGAAAAGTGCAAGGTCTGCGAGGGTTATTTCAAAATTACTCCACTCTAGATGTTTCCATTATATTAATTAAGTGGTGATGATTTGTGCCTTATTACCCAACGTTACAAATGTTACGTCTTTTAAATTGAGTTTACAAAACGATTATAATTAGAAAAATGAAATCATATTAAGCATTTATGCATTTCATCAATTTTAACTATGAGCACAAATTGACATTAACTAGTAAAACTGAATGCAACTGTATCACAAATAAGAAGAGTCGTTTTTTATACACCTTTTTGATGAATAATAAATAAAGATTGTACCAAATGAAAATTAGTCCAAGAAGCCCAGAAGTAAGGCTTTTATAACCTGAAACGGATTGTTGAGGCTCTTTCATATTCAGAGCTAAATATTATTGTGGACAGAATGTATAAATTCATAAAATAACTCCAAAAATAACGATTCATTAAATTAAATAAGATTTGTCTAATTTAACAAGGAATCAAACAATTGATGAATAAAATAAACGATAATTTTCGCATTTTAGTTTACTCGCTTTTCGCTTTCTCGTTTATAATAATTAAAATAATAATAAAACTTAAGAATTAGTTTCCTCCTGCGTGGCTGCTGAAAATTCGTTTCGTTCATCCGGATCACTTGGAAGCTGGAACTAGTTGAGTGCGCGTTTTGTTTGCATTTCGCTTTTTGCTTTTTGCTTTGTTTATGTTTATTTCACGAAGACAACACAGACATATTAAGATCCAAAATATATATATATGTATTTATATATATACTATATATATACGCTTGTTATGTATTTAGGGTTTGTGTGATTTTTAGTGGTTTTGTAGCTTGTTTGCTGGTTTCTTAGCCAGAGATGGAGATTGATGCATGTGAGTGTGTGTTGTGGTGTTCCATGTTTGTGTTTTGTGTGTGACGTCATTCGAGGGTGGAAAGGAGGGACGCCGCGGCTTAGACGCGCGACAACTGTTGTAGCAGATTGCACGGCCAGAAAGCCTCGATGCGCTCCTTGAGCAACTGAAACGGATACGAGATCCAGGTAAGTACGGTCTGTGCCAAGTGGCCCATCGGCTCCGGATACTGGTGGGTGGCCAGGGCCAGGAGGGCGGTGATGGAGCACAGTCCCGCCGTGAACAGGATAAAGAAGGGCAGCTCCTTTTTTGGATACACGGATACCTCGTGAAACGCCGGCAGCAGCTCGCGATCGGCGCACTCGGTGCACGTGGGATATGGATAGAAGAGGTGGCCGCGCTCCAGCGGATACGGCAGCATGCGAAACGTGCCCTCCCATGTGCAGTGCAGCAGATTGAGCGCACCCTCCACCTGCTTCCAGTGCTTCAGATGGAAGAACGCGTAGGCCAAAGCCTCCGAGTCGCCGCGCTTCAGGATGTGCTCGGGTGGCAGGATCAGCCGCTTTGTCTCCAGCAGATACTTGGGCACGTGCGGGTTAAACTCCACGGCCCGATGGATCGCTTCCACCGCGCTCATCTCGGCCGGGCTGAGACCGCGCTTCGAGGCGATGTCCGGCGAGAACTTGTCGGCCACCGCGCGCGCCTTCAGCAGAGCTGCCGTATAGCAGATGGTCGCCGACTTGGGCAACGAGATGTCGTCGTACTTGGCGAGGATAGCGTGGCAATCGGCGTAGGCCTGCATCTCCAGGAGCGTCTCAATCAGGTTCTCGTGGATGTTTAGCACGCTCATGATTGAGGGTATCTCCTTGGTGAGGTCGCGAAACATCTTGGCCGCCTCCTTTAGCTTGCCCAGCTTGCGTGCGCACATGGCCAGCCGCCGCTTAATGTAGATCAGCACGTTGGTGTCCCGCCGATGCATCCCATCAGCAATGGCTCCCTGGTGCTGGGTGGCCTGTGACTTGCGGTAGTTGATCTCGGCCACCTTCAGGGCCGTCTTCAGTATCTTCTCCGCCTCCATGATGGTCATGGCCTCCTCCTCGGCCAGCAGTATGTACGCGGGGGCGCACTCTGCGTTTATCTCCAGTGCACTGTGCGCGGACTTGATGCGTTGCATTGGATTGCGTTCGCGCCATGCCGTCTGCATGATCTCGTACTCCTCCTTACGGGCATCGCCCTCGCAGGTGAAGAAGGTCTGGTGGTCCTGAGCGCTCAGGTTCATGTCGTAGTAAGTCAGCGGCTCCTTGCTGGTCGCCCAAAAAAATCGTTGGTACTCGGCACCGCGGAAGAGGTTCAGAGGATTCCGCCACACCTTGCACTCGGGCATCTGGGTGCCGGTGCTGGTTGTGGCTCCGCCACTACCACCGGCTGCTGCACCGCCTCCTCCCCCTCCTCCGCCGCCACCGCCACCACCTGCACCGCCGTTGCTGCTGCTGCTGGAGCCGCTGGAGGTGCTGCTGCCACTGCCATTGCTCGACTCCGACTGGCCGTCGCTGCCATTGATCCAGGGACTAATATGATTGATGGAAACTTGCTCTGTCGGACACACGGATTAGAGGAAATCGAACGCATCACTTGCATGGGAGACTCACCTATGAAGGAGGTGCCGTACTTGCGGAAGTACCACCACTCAAAGATCAGGATCAGGCCCGAGATCAGGCTGGAGGTACCAGTGAGCGCCACGTAGAACTTGGGCGTCAGCGTGCTGAGAAACATGGACGAATCCCACATCCTGCCTGCCACCACTGCCCCCGACCAACGAAGTTCTGTATTCGACGCTGTTTCCCTCTCCGTTCTCTGTTGCTTTTTCGTTGGCGTTCGCTTTTGCCGCTCTCCACTTGGCGGGATACGGACGCTCTGGCTGCTCTGGGCACTATGCACTAGGCTCGCCTTACTCGCTCTGACCACCGGATGGGTGGTTGATCAATAAACGGTTGCCTTTCCTGGCGCTATCCTTGCGCTTATCCTTGCTGCAGATGAGACTTTTTTCCATTAAGTACTCGTCAGGGGGGTGAGCGGGGGAGCGTTTTCGGGCCGGTGTGACCAGGCGCCACGTGCAAATACCAGCGAAGAGTGACCGTCCCTCTCAGTAGTCGGCGGACCACAACGCGTCGTTTTAGATCTTAAAAACAGTCACTCTGGCCAAATTGGCGGAACTTACCTATATGCTAAATTAAATTTTTTTTATGTTCAGGTTAGATATACATTTATAAAGAGAAATTAGATAAGTGTGATTATTTAGGCAGGATAATTATAACAATAAAAATTCCAGCTATTTCTAGGTACCTACAACCACGATACAATTACAATCATGCGCAATATCGATAGGCACAGCTTACTTGAACTCATCACCAATAAGTCGAAATCGATAACTCCTAGATGCACTTGCTGCCAAGCGGCCATTTTTTTGTGATGATTTTTTGTGACTTTTTAATTTAATCCAATTGCAACAAAGCAAGAAAGTCACTTTATTGGAGAGCCATTTTGAACGGAAACCATCATGGCAGAGGTGACGGACAACATGATGCCAACAAAGGAGCCATCGCCAATCCAGGAGGCTCCGCGCGTTGTGGAAAACCTAGAACCAAATATTGCAGCGCTTGTAGCGAAAAATGCGGGCGACAATTTGGAAAATGAGCTGGCCGAATTAAACGGCAAGGAAGTGGAGGGTCCGGGTCTGGATGAACTAAGCTCGCTGGAGCAGGAGATAGCCAAGCTACACAACATACCATCCGTTGACCCTGCACCAGCAGCAGCGGATGCCGCCTGCGCCGGCAGTGGCGGTGCAGATAATGGTGGTTCTGAAGCTCGGACTACCGGAGATGACATGACCAGTAGCACTCCACAGTTGGAAGTCAGTCAAGATGCGTCTGGCAATGACCAAGCCTCGACATCTCCACTGGAAGAGGTGGATCTTATTGCCCTGCTCAAGGGCACAGACACCAGTCACGAACCTGCGCCAGGCAAAGATAAGTACGAACTGGAAAAGGCGCTCTCCGAACTGGACAGCGTGGAAGTTGATGTCGGCGTAACTATTGAGGGCGAGGGGCAGTACGAGATAATGGAGATTGACGACGACGAGAGTAACGGCGGAGAGTGTAGCGCCAGCAAAACCAGCCCTAAGTTACCTATGACCAAGTCAAGCAAGACATCCTCCACCTCCGGTGGCTTTGCCAAGCAGAGACTCTCGGCGGAACAGGCCAGGGCCGTAGCCCTGGAGCAGATGGCCGGCCTCAAGAGCAGTAAGTCGCGCCGCAAAGAACTGCCGCCTGTGAGTGCAGTGGTGAAAGCCAAGGACATTGTCAGTTCGCTGAACGAAGACTGGGACGATTACGAAGACTCTGAGGAAGAAGCACCTGCAGCTCCTCTAGTTGCAGCCAAAGTTGTTGTGACCCACAAGCCGCCGGTGTCCCCAAAGAAGCTACCAACCCCCAGTAAACCCGCCCCGTCCCCTACGCTGCCCGTTCTCACCAACAAGATCAGCGGCGTTAAGGTAATGCTGAAAACCGTGACCCAGAAACAAATCGCGGCCTCAACGACGAAACACAACACGACGGTAGTGGAGAAACCCAAGCCAGCAATTGCAGTATTGCCGGTCGCCAAGGAGAGCGCAGAGCCAACCACAGGTACCAAATCAGTTTCATAATCCATTCCTTGCGTACGGTTTTCTTTACTAAACCCTGAATTAATTGTGTTGACAGGTTGCAAGCGTGTGATCAAGCGGAAGATAATCTGGGACCCGGATGCTCCTGAGACACAAAAGTCATTTGCCATGTATGCCAGCAGCTCCAAGGGAACGGCTACTGCCTCGACACTTGCACCAGCAGCAGCACCACAACTACCATCTACGCCGAAGGCAGCAAAGCCGATAGTCAAAAATATTTCAACCATCTCAGTGGTGAAGAAGGAGCCGGTCCTAAAGAAGCCGCGTGCAGCTACGCCCACCGTTCGGGCAACAAAGTCTGCGACACCGGTTGGGGCAGTGGAGAGAGGACCTTCGCCCGCTAAGCGTCGCTCTCAGACCCCGAATTCTGGATTGGCCAACGGTGGACCCCAAAAGAAAAAGAAGGGGTCCGAAATCGATCGCCTGATGGGCGATGAGGGGGCGGCCAATATGATACAGGCGGTAGAGCACGAGCAGCGCGAGATGAGCGGTGGGGAGACACCCAATAAGCCGCTGATGCGGAAGCGAGCTATGACCATCACCGGGAGGGTGAGTGCTGCCTCTAAGAACGGCTTTCTCTAGAGATTATAGATCAAACCATTAAACTTATTCTAATCCCCAGAACCAGTTATCACGTGCCTCAGTGGAGCCACCGACTGTGACGCCAAATAAGGAGTCGGATCTTCCTAATACACCGAGATCCAGCGCCAAGAGGACCACCACTGCTGCAGATGCAGTATTCACCAAGACAACACCTAGGAAATCTGCTGCAACGCCACGCGCTTCAGACTCATGGGACTACGTATATAAGCAGCGAGCCAGCGAGGAGTCCATGATCATGCGCCGGCGCTCGAACAGCTCCTACTCGAGCAACACCTCGGTCAGTCGCCTCTCGTTGGACAATAAGCCCGGAGCAGCCACTCTATCTGACGACGCGGCCGAGGGCTCCGACCCTTCTTTCAAGTTCCTGAAGCCGGTGAACAAGGCAAACCAAAGAGGCCGCGAAGCGTCGCCTGCGTGTTCTTCTTCGCACACACTGGCCAATGATATGAAGGCCAATAACAGTGGCCAGACCAAGGCGGCGACCGAGCTAGTTGTCCTCCACAAGGTGGATAAGGTGGCCCATTTGGTGATAAACACGCACCGAGGCAAATCGGGACATACATTCAGCAGTCAGCTGCTGCAAATGCTGACCGACACGCTGGTCAGTGTGGCCCGCAACAATGAATTTAACACAGTGCTGATTACCGCTCAGGGCCAGCAGTTTTGCCAGGGCATCGAGTGTCAGGAACTGGTGCAGGGATCGGCGGAGAAGCGCAGGAATAATGCCAGTCAACTCACCCAAACTCTCAAGTGAGTTAATGTTAATATTATTGAACATAGTTAGTTAGGCTAAATGCAATTGACTTCTGCTCTTGATAGAATTTTTCGCAGACACGACAAACGCAAAAACTTCCACTTTCTTTAAAATTTGTTGTAATCTTTTATTGCAGAACATATCTGCGCACTCTAGCCACATTCCCCAAGCCCTTGGTGGCGGGCGTTGCTGGCAACCTTATCAATTTGGGCGTCATGCAGCTGCCGCTTGCCGACTATGTGGTGGCCGCCGAGGATTGCTGCTTCGAAACCAACTATGCCAAGTTGGGCCAGCTGCCTGAGGGCTATGCTCTCTGGCATGGTCACGAAAAGGTGTCCAGTCAAGTGGTAAGTCGCGAAATTTGTGAATTTATTTTCTTATTAATTAAGACACGTAATTATTTCTCTACAGCATTCGCATTTGCTACTGTTGGGTGAAAGACTGTTTGCATCGGATGTCCTGGGGCCGAATAGTTTTGTTGACAAGACCTGTAAGGCCCGAAGCGTCGGCGAGGAAGCTCTGGCCGTAGCCAAACATATATCCACGACCTCGGCGGAGGTAAAAGTTCCCTTGCAACTCTTAAATTATTTAGAGGACACAAAGATAATTTCGATTCTATTGCAGACATATCGCACGCTGAAGAAACTAAACCACTCAGTCATCAATACAGCGAAGTTTCCGCGATTGGACGACGAATTCAAAGTTATAGCCGAGCAATGGTCGTCATCCAATTGCTTGGCGAACTTTAAGCGCTATCTAAGCGGCGCTGACTTCTAGGACTATAGGCTAATAATTATTATTCTCTACCATATACGAAATGGTAGATAAATTCAATTATAAACAAAATTTTTAAAATTGAAACCAACATTTATATAAGTAGTTCTATTTTGGATTCCTAATCGATTGTCATCAATTTTTTCCTCATCTTTACCGACAAGACACCTGTGTAATATTTGGTTTTTTTTTAATGTAAAGTAGCAAATCAGTGAGAAATGAATAATTTTATGGAGAAAAAACACCAGAACCTCATTCTTTTCGGATGTAAATACATTTCATAAGACGGAATCGTGCGTTTATCGGGAATTAATTTCTAAACCACTGATGTATGTAGTACAAAGCAATTGGTATCCTGATATTTAGTCCCTAAACAAAATTACCTTAGCTACATGTTTTTCAAAACAAATATAGGATATTGCCTAGGAGGATTTTCACAGAATAGTCGGAATAAAAAAAAAAATCTACATTTATAATTTTGAAACATATTATTTTTAGTTTAAATTCAGTTAATGCAATATAATTTTTGAAATAAAGAAAAAGAGTTGTAACAATTACACAAGATGGAAAAAGTATATCCAACAAACCCCTAGTTGATGAAAAGTTGACAAATCCTTGGTTTACTGATTTATTATTTAATGGGAGAGGCTAGAAAATGTTCTATTAATGTACAATGTAATGCATGCAACTAGGATTAAACTGCTACTCGTGTCCGACAGCTCGATTCCCGCTGCCTAAATGCACGTTCCATGTGGTGCTGATACGGAATCCCGTCTAGTTGCGCTTCCCGTCCTCGTAGTAAGCGGGCAGTTCCGCCTGGAGGCGCAGTAGTCGCACGGAGGTCAGCAACTTGAACTCGCTCCGAGGCTGCTCATCGGCGTGCACAAAGGTGGACGTATAAGTAACAAGCTCCTGGGATCCGTCCTGATCTAGATCGGCGATCAGCATCGAGTGATCCTGGTTGTTCAGATCCGGTTGGCACACCAACTCGTTGCGATCGTGGCGGCAGAATTGGATGATAATGCTCTGCGAGATATTCTCGATGTGAGTATCAGCTCCCACAAAGAGCACCAGGATCACCGTCTCCGTGATCATCTGCATTTTGTAGCCGCCGGCGCCACCGCTGCTGCCGCCACCAGAGGGGAGGCCACTTGTCTTGGTCTGGTTCTTGGAGGGCACTCCAAACGTCTCCCTCTTCTGAACCAAGTGCTCGAAGACATCGAACTCCTCGTGGTGCGGTGGGAACTCATGCTCCTGCGCTTGGCTACTCCTCTTTAGCCGCTGATGCTGCAGTTGTTGCTGCTGCTTCTTCTTTGCCTGCTCCTTTTCCTTATCTTTGATGGCATTCATGTTCTTGGTGTGATTGTTGCTGCCACTCTTCTGGACATTGTTGCTGCTGTTGTTTGTGGGGCTCTGTTTGGCTGGCTTCAGCGGGGCGTGCCACTTCCAAAACTTTACCACAAAGCCAGACATCTGGCTTTTGGTGTTTTTGAAGTGCCACTGGGCAGGCGCCATGCCGTACATTCCGCTCTTGCTGAAGCTCTCCACAACATTGGGCTTGCCGTCGCGCACTTCGCTCAGGACAAACGTGACATTGCAGTCCTCCGGGCATTGACCGCGATTCTCCAGCACCAGCTCCCGTCCGCTGAGGCTGTAGATGTTGCGCTGGGCATCCATGTCCCGCCGCTGCCCGTGATTGCGGTGCTGTGCGATCTTGGCGGTGGACAGAAGGCGCTGGCTTCCAATCGGTTTGTTGGTGATCAAAGCAAAGAGCACGGCCAGGCTCTTGGAACGCAGCTGTTCCGTGCCATTGGCCCGCTGGCAGGTAAAGCTCACGTTGCCCACCTCCAGTTTAACATTAGACAACTTCTCGCAATCATGGATGGTGAAGCCATCACCTCCTATGGGTGCTCCTTTTTTGCCCGACAGCAGGCGCAGAACATTCCGGGCCTCCAACTGGCCGGCGGATTCGTGTTTCGCTTGGGCCAGCGACTTGGTGCGCTGCTCCAGCGATAAGCTGGTGACCAGCAGTAGATCCAGCACCCCGTCTCCATCCAGATCGGGCACGACGATGGGGAAGTCGTATTCATCTACTTTGCGGGCGGAGCGCTCCTTGAACCACCACAGCCACTCCCCAGAAACGGGATTAATGGCCCCCAGTTCTCCCGATTCATCGAGCACCAAACAGTCTGTCTTTCCATTCCCATCGATGTCGATGAGGGTGCAGTCCAGGGCCACCGGCTCGTCCACCATCTCCACATACCAGGCCACAGCCCCAGAGCTGCCGATGAGACAGATAATGCCGTTCCGTCGCTCGTTACCCGGTCGGAATTCCGGAAAGAAGGCATCGCCGCTGTACATAAATATCAAGTTGTTCTCCCAGGCCCGGAGTCCACCAACCACGTTAACTCCTCCTTTGAGTTCCGCTCGGGTATAGTTATTCAACCAGTTGTGGGTCTTGATGCGATCCCCCACGGCTGGACAGGATCCAGTGCCGTCTGGGTTGCCACATGGCACTATCCACACGAAGGAGATCACGGCGAAGACACAAAGCAGCAGACTGCCGATAAAGCAGCATTTTCTGGCAGGCGACATGGGCGTCCATTTGGCCGCATCCTCGCCTCCCTGGGAGCCGCCCAAAATGGCCACATTGTCCGCATTGGAATCGAATTCGCTGTTGAAATGGGACAACTCGGATCCCACGCCGCCATTATCGCTGAGCATGACGGAACGAAAGGTGTTCTGCATGTTGGTGGCGTAGCTACTGCCCTCCAGTTGAAATTTCTGTGGGTTTCCCGCCAAGGCAGTCGGATTCCTCGTCACAATTCGCGTGGCGGTGGGTGCAGCTCGGGTATGTGGTGACTTCAAAGCCAATGTATTCGGTGGAACGCGACTCCTTTGCGGCTGAAATTGCAGATGGGGATGCTGAAGATTCTGAAGCTGCAGCTGGCGGTGCTTGGTGGCGTTGTGGATCTCGATCTCCTCGTCCGATTCGGAATCGCTCATCGCCTGCCTTAGAGGCGCATAGATGCCCTGGTGGCCAGCAGTGGGCAGCGATTCTGTGTGCAGCATTTTAGCTGCAAGAGGCATGCAAAACCCTCGGAAAAATCAATACCCAAACACCTAACAAAAAGAAACGAAACGAGGAAACCGCGAAAAGTCCAAGTTAACCTACCTCCGTTCGATGGCACAAGCGCTTGCTGGCATCTAACATCCACATAGCTACTGCTTTTGATCTTTATTGGATTAGGCGAAACATTAATTTCAGCGGAAAAACACCCTTCGAAAAAAGCTTTTTCCCCCCAATTCAAATAGTTTGTGTTCTTCTTTTTCTTTACGTTCGCCTATCGTTATCGTGTTTCGGAACAGTGTTGGTAAATGGGCTTAGCAAGTTATCGATAAGTGCGTGACCAGTCGGGACGCCCACCACTACATGCAGCCAAAGACAACAACAACACGTCTGTGGTTTACGTGCGTGAAAATTATTTAAGTTTTTAGCAAAAAAACGCTTTTGGGACGTTGTTCGAGTGAATCCAATTGATCCGTATGCTGCGTGGAAGTGCAGGTCGAGCGGCGTTTATCAGAAGGACAGACCACAGCGGTCCAGAAGTGTGAAATTGCGAAAGTGAAAACGGGGCAAGACGGAACCGAAAACGCAACAAAAACGGTGCCAAAAACGCAGAGAAAAGCTGATCAGAGGGGGAAAACCAGCAGGGGATAAGGCAGCAGGTCTAGATAAACAAGTGCTTCGAACATATAGCCACATTATCTGCTCTTTCGACCGATTTCCCAGCGAAACGCAGCTGTAAACGAAACGCAACACCCACACACACACCACGCAAATTGTGTACATATATTGCGTTGTGCGGCGGCGGGTGAAAAGCTGCTCCCAAGTTGCTCCACCTCCACCTCCAACTTCCACAACCACTACCACTTCCATCTCCGCATCCATCGCACATGTCCTACATGATGGCCAAGACGCTGGAGGAGCAGAGTCTGCGGGAGTGTGAGCACTACATCCAGACGCATGGCATCCAGCGGGTCCTCAAGGACTGCATTGTCCAATTGTGCGTCTGCAGGCCGGAGAATCCCGTTCAGTTCCTGCGCCAGTACTTCCAGAAGCTCGAGCGGGTGAGTGTACACCGGTTTTTAGATGGTCTCCATCCCAAGATGTTATCCCCATCAAGCTTCAATTGCTGGATATTAAGAACCATTTGTGCTTGTGTATTTAAAGTTCACCAGACGAGTCGATTTAGTCATGCCCGTCTGTTTGTCCGCCTGAGACAACAGATCTCAGAGAATATACAAGCTAAAATTACCAAATTTGGTGACACCATTCTTATGAACTGCCAACGTCCACTTCCTTTCCCGAAAAACCTAGCTATAGTCTTGAATTTTGGTTAAGGAATGCAGACCTTATCTAAATATTGGAGTGCAATGGGATGATAGACACGGGAGTTAAAAGACAATTAACTGATATTTTAACATAGGCTCTAAAGCGCTGGAAGAGCATGCTGCTATTTAAGTAGCAGACCACATTACGAGATCAATCCGTGCAGCAGATTTTTTATTTATTTCCTTATAGATTGTATTGGCTCACGTAAATAATGGTATAATTATACTTAAATAAGAAAATAATTGATTTATAATGTATCGTCCTTCATGTACACTGAGCACTTTTGCTTGCTTTAGCTTAAAAGCGTGGAAGCAAAGCCAGAGGATGATATCCTGACCAAATTCTGTCTTCGGTTAGAACTAACACTTCGCTGCGCATCTCGTTGTTAATTTCAAGACCTAAAAACCAAGTCGATCTATGACTTCTTTGCAAAATGTTGATATATATCTAGACATTATCATTGCATATCCTTCATCTTCGATCCTTGTCTTCCTTGGCTGAAACCTAACCATTTCCTCATATGGTATTCTTTCTCGCCTTTGAGGGGATGTTGGTGGGCACAGTTATTTACTCGCTCCCCGTTCGCTGGATTATCACGGATATTTTGATCGATGATCGTGGGATGCCCAAGGACTGCTCGCCTAAAAGTCCCGCAGGAAGGGCTTCGCAATATTTTCTTCATACAAGCCTGGGTCTCTCCTTATTCAATTAAAAGCAACTGAAAATAGGTTTGCCATATCGACGTCCATCAAATCACCAGTTTTTGTATATGAGTAAGGGATTATGGTATACAAAAGTAAAGCAACCATTAATAAGTTGGAAGAGATGTCATCCCAAAACTGAGACTTCCCAAAAGATGTGTGTCCCTCAGCCCAGACTCATGGGTGATGTGAGTTCGTTGACTGATTTATCAACCCCTGGGGAGCACCAAGCGGCATTTGCTTGGTCAAGTTGGCTTGCTGCCGCTTAAATGAAAATCAATACGTCCTGTGGTCTATTTTTAAGCTGAGTGTTACTAAAAGACAACACAACACCATCGGCAAATGCGGATTTGGAAAGTAAAGATAATGGGTTGATTGTATTTGGATTTTTTATCCGTTCCGGGAAATGCACTGCTCGCTGGGAGCTTTAAAGTTTGGGCCAAGTTTATTTTGGATGGCAGGTTGCAGCCAAAGCTTGCAACGCTGCAATGTAAATAGAACAGCGCACCTGTGGAGGCGTTACCACCTGCCCCCAGACCCTGTTCCGCCAGTTACACCCAACGCCACCACCCGTCTCTCTCTCGGTGGGCTGTCGCGTGTGTGTGCGGCAGCAGCAGGACTCTCTGGGGCAAGTTGCCTGTTGAATGTTGGACTCGCTGTCAGTTGGACTAGCATCCTGGCGACGTGCAGAAGCATTATACGGTGGACAGCCACAACCTCCTTGCTTGTTTTTTGTTCCGAGTGCGAGTCTGAGTCCGAGGCCGAGGCCCAGTCCGACTCCGATTCCGATACCCCGCGCGATGGGCAACCAGTTGAGTGTAAACAGCATTCAGGACGCGGTCATCGATCGCTTCCGCTCGGTGGCTCTGACCACCGATGCCAACGGCGCCATGCGCATCCGCTCCTTCTCGGAGGGCGTCGTCACCGCCGCCCACCACCACCAGCAGCACCACCACGACGAACAGCATCCGCATTGCAGTGGCCGTGGTGGGCGCATTCTGCGCGAGAGCAGCATCGACGGCGGCGTGGCCGTGTTCGATGTCCTGCTCCGGGATGATCACGAGCACCGGCTTAGCCTGGACGCAGTCCATCGGATGCGTCACGTACGCACCTCGTGCACCACAATTCCCGAGGAGGACGCCGTCAGTGATCGCAGCCTGCAGATGCATCTCTCATCGCTCGCCCGCGAACGGGAACGCGAAGTAAGTTGTGACTGCGGTCTTGGCTTTGCTAAAAGCTTTTCCACAGCCCAAAATATTCCATGTGTGGGAGTGTGCGCGTGGGAAAAGCTTCGACTTCGTTTGTTTTGAGTTACTGTGTTTACTTGGTTCGGTTGCGAATCATCCTGATATCCTTTTGAAGCGTAACAATACAGTCTTCCCCAAAAAAATATACATTTTTCGGGCTTAATCCACAAAGTTTATTACTAATAATGAATCTACAGGCGAATCATTATAAAGAAATATCTGGTGATTACAAATTGATTACAAAAAAGCCTAGATAAATCCCTAATGATTTAAAATATTTCGTCGTTAAAAGTCTAAACATTCTTAAGAAATAACTATATAGAATATAATTTATATTAGAAGCTTTTTCGATCTAACAGTATAACTCAAACTTAAAGAACTCCAAAGTATCTTGCTTCCTTCTCCATGTCTTTTTCGATCTAAAAGTATAACTCAAACTTAAAGAACACCAAAGTATCTTGCTTCCTTCTCCATGTCTTTTTCGATCTAAAAGGATAACTCAAACTTAAAGAACACCAAAGTATCTTTGCTTCCTTCTCCATGTCCGTAATCGAGTATCCTTCGTAAGGGTATACTAATTTACACAGATACAGACGGCGGCAGCTTTTTGCGAGTTAATGCCGAATTTGCACTTGAAACTCGAAGGGAACGCAAGGCAAATGAAATCTGGCCTTTCCTTTGCCATTTTCCCTTTTTACTTGGCCGCTTCTGCTGCCGCTGCTGTTCCTGCGAAAGCTTTTCCTTCGCTGCGTCATAGCTGCGCCTGTCTGTGTCTGTGTGTGTCTGTGTGTGTGCGAAAAACTTTACTTTTTGGCCATTCGTCGTGTGTATGTTGTGTGTATATCCCTTGCTGTGTGTGTGTGATGGTGAAGGTCATGCTGTCGTCGCCGAGATTGCGACTGTGACTGTGGCTGTGGCACCGAGAGCGAGAGCTGGCTTCCATCCTCGCCTGCCTCAGTCACTTTTTGGCCACCGACAGCGGCCCATCGTCGTCCCTATTCGCCAATTTACGAGTACCACATTCACCTTTTACCACTTACTGCTACCATTTACCGATGCCTTTGACTCTGGCTGATTGATGGCCACGCGAATTGCGGCACTCCGGTCATCGAATTGTCCACTTTTTACGGCCGTGTTAATGCCGCTTTTACGGCTGTCATCGCTCCGTCCGGCGCTGTTCACGCCGGTTTCTGATTAACAGCCACAAAAAAATAAAAGAAAATAGAGAAACAGTAACTATTCTGGACTCGGTCGACAGTGTCCGCCAAAATCGCCAAATTGGGCCATAAAATAAACAAACAACCAATAATTGTTGGTGCCAAGGGCGCTAAACCGGAAACAAAAGGAAAGCAGGCGAAATGGTGGGTAAACTGTCAAGTGTTAAATACAGTTAATTGGGTAAACAATTCGGTTGGAAATGGATAGAAACTCTTTGTTTAGTTTTTGATATATCCAGGGCTTTAGAGTGTGTGTTCTTCCTTGTTCAATATTTGATTTGCGGGGTTTCTGCTTAGCTGCAGCTTAGAAATTCCTATAAAATGTGTTTACGAAAAGGTCATTTGGCTAAAAGTTTAGTGATAAGTTAAGTAATTTATATTTTATACAAAAAGAATTATTTAAAGCAAGAAAGTGTGGTTTTACTTATTGTTATTGCTTACCTTTAGGATAGACAAATTTCCTTAATTTTCACAGAAGTTTCTTTGCCTTTATAGGCCACAATATATGTTTAATTTAATTGATTTAGGTCTTAGAGAAAATACTTTGTTTTTTGTATTCATCTCACAAATATTTGGCCTTTAGGTTTACATTTATTGTATGGTTTTTAAAACCAGGAAACCCTTATTTTTATTGCTCATACGCCATGTTGCCCCTGCTTATGTATTTTATCCTCAAGAATCGCAGTAAATTTGTAAGCGCTTCCAACCCTTTGCGATAAAATGTTTTGGGTTTATGACCATAAACCCCTCCATGGGTGAAATATGGTTATTGTGTATGCAATTGGCAAGAAAGGGTATTCCAGAAATTTAATGAAGCTGCATTTACTTATGGGTATTTGATATGATGAACTTAACATGTTTATTGGGCTAACAAAGTGTCCAGTCTTACCCAAAAATCATAATCATATTTTTTAATGCTTAATTGTGTTTTACGTTCTATGCAAATTCAGAAAAAATGAAGTTTAAGAATTGGCCGCAAAATTCAACAGAAAGGCATCACTTTTTGCATTTTTATTCACTTGTTTTTTATTTCTGTTGTACTTTTGAGGACGCAAAAGCATTTGCCATTATATATTTAAGTGACTGTTAATTGGTAAACAAGTCGGATTTGAAAATGGTCCCATCAATTTTGACCTTGAATTATGCGCTTTACTTTACTACATTGTTATTTTTATTGGGAAATATATCTTTTTTATGTGTTCGCGTCTCAAGATAACAATTTTTGTGATATTTTTAAGTGGCCCGGGGGAGAAAGTGATTTATGAATAAGTCCCCCAGGGATTAGGCTTGATACTTTGGATATTGAAATTTCGCACAACGGTCCCGAGTATATTTTTGGCTCCGCCCGCAACTTTGCGGATAATTGAGATGTCGTGGCGGTAACCAAATGCCCCCGACCACGACTACTCCTCCGCTTCCACCTCCACCTGCTCTCGAATCCGGGTTATGGCATAAAGAAATTATCGTTTATTTAACGCTCGCATTGGGGCAGGTTTCTGTTTACAGGTCGTGGCATTTATCGAGGGCCGAAATCAATGCGTACCTTCTATGTAAATAATACGCACAAATAAATATGTATAAGGGAGGGCTATTGGGGCTACCGAAAAGTTTCTGCCGAAATGTATCCGTGTATCTGAGTATCTGTATCTCTTTGTGTATGTCCTGCCGGATGTGGCGACCTTTTGTGTGCCGATCCATTAAGCGGCTTACACTCCTCCGAGTGTCCATGAATAATTTGGCCAATAAAGAAGAAGGCACACAATCCGGCATACTTTCCAGCGCAACAGTTCCTGCTTGGATTTTGGAAATTAAAAATTCAGCAAGGTACCGGAATTTGCCCCTTCCCCTTGCCCTTGCCGTCCCCGACACACAATCTGTAATCCTTTTTGTCCCACTGACGTCATTGGGCCACTGAAGAGTTGGCCAAAACTCTTCAGGCTTCAGCTGTCAATTTGCTGCTTGGCTGCTTGTTTTGTTGACAGCTGTGACGATGACGATTGCGGTGTGTCCTTTTCGCAGGACACTTGCTGGCCATCAAAACGGGCATCTGGATATCGCAGAATCGACGGGGGTTTTAACCAGGGCTGTGGTTAAAATTTTTGCTGAACACGAACCCAAACCGGAACCGGAACCAAACCGAAACTATTCCTAATTGGGTTTGACTTAAGACAAGAATATAACCTTCTTCGAATTATTTTCTACTAATTTACTATATTGAATATTTTGGGGAATTGTTTGTATTTACAAATGAAATTTAAATACAATGTGTATGTGAATTTAAATAAATAATTTTCTTTTAACCCTGGTTTAAACCTGAACTCCGTTAGGGGCTCACAAACCGGAACCTTATCAACCGTTTAAGTTCGAACCAAAGCCAAAATTGTGAGGGTTCACAGCCCTGGTTATAGCCCCGAACTCGGTATATATATGTATCTATATACGCCTTTTGTGTGTCCCCAAAAATAATATTTATGCAGGCTAATGCCAACAAAAGGTTTTCTGGCATAACCGATGGTTTTCCAAAAGGGGCAAGCGGGGGAGCTGGAGTTTTCGGGGGCGTGGCAAAACAAAAAGTTCACTGAATTGGAAATTTTGCTGAACCAACTTTCGAGGCGCCCGAGGGCGGTGAAAGGCGGCTGCAGCACGGGCTGTTTTATACGGGTCTATTCAGGTTTATAGAGGCAGCATTTAAAGCTCGCAAAATGCGATACGCTCAAGAAAAATTTAACAAATTCTTTAATATATATTATATATATTTTTTAAAGTGTTTTAAAGTACTTCTCTTTTCTTCTCTTCTCAAAGAATGTAACTTATTTATAGAATCTTCTCTGATTTACATTTAAAATCCCTTCCAGAGCAATTTTCGTTATCAGTGTAAAAGGGAAAATAGCGCAAAGGCGTGTGAAAGAGAAAGATATTTTCTGCGTCAAGCAGGGCGCAAAATTTTAATTAATTCGATTATGAAACGCATTCACACACAACCATAGACACCGCTTGCCCCCCCTGCCACATTCACCTGATGCTGCCAGCAAAACGGGAGCTGGGGGAAGTGCCACAGGAAGCCGCCAGACAAAAAGCTTTTCCGCATTTTAGTGCAGCGCATCCGCCACCGCCTGCTCCACCTCCGCTTCCGGTTTCTCCTGTTCTCCTATTTCTCCTGTTTCTCCTGCCACTTGCAGTCTCTTCCTGCCAGCTTGCCAGCTCCACGGCTCTGGGGCTCCCAGCGAACTTTGCCGTTGACAGAGTGAATCCAAGTGTTGGGCCAATGTTTTGCTTGGCCCACATTTAATGAGTTCTGCTCGAGGTCCTAAAAAGAAATTTAAATTGCCAACGAGCCGCAATGGAAAATGAAAAAAAAAGGAAAGGGAAAACGGAATTTTCCACAGTCCCTATGATATATAATTCATTTTATAACATCGTAGAATCACGTAAAACACATGGCAGCTCTGTTTATTTGAATATTTTAATTAAATTAAGGAAAGGCCAGGAGGGAGAAATGGAGATAATAAAATGTTGCCTTGCGGAAACTATAGATCATTTATTAAACCTAATTGCAGTAGCTTAAGTCCAAGGCCTTTAGATTTAATAAATGGCATCTGCCTTGGCCATAAAACTGCACGTATATTTAGACATTTAGGCATTTAACTGCAAAATCTACAAGTGAACAAAATGAATTGGAATTTCTACAAATATAGGGAATAGTTCATCAACTTAATTTGTATTTTATGTTAACAAGAAAATATTTTCTGACTCATTAAATTTTTCGAGATGGATGCATAAAATTGCAACCAATTGTCGTCGGCACTGGACCCTCTGAGAGGCTTTAGCCTCTAGGCGCTGCTCAAATTGGCATACTTAACCTGCCGTGTCACCTGCATGGCCTCAAGGTCCTCCGCCCACAGCATCCAACCCGACGACACTCTTGGGGGAAAGGAGAAATAGCTGAGGTAATCCCAACTAGGCGACTTCGAGGGCTCTCCGCCGCCTGGACACCTTGAGCTCTCACTAACGAGAGCATTGCCTGCTGGCTTGCCGGCTTAGAGTGACTAAATCCGTGCGTTACGTATACGCCATGTGACGCGGTGGCATTAAATCGCAGCCACCGCATACACACATAATTGTTAATGTAATTGTTATTGACAATTTATCAAAGTGAGTGCGAATGAATTTGCATGTTTATGGGCTCGAGGAACTATAAATCGCCAGCGTACCAAATCAAATTTGTTTCCGCCGCTGCCTTGGGCAAATAAATACAAACAAAAAAAAAACACAAAGAGAAAAAAACGACCGCCTACAATCTTTGGATTTGTTGTTGATTTCTTTTCTTCTTGGCACCGGCGCTCAAATTGATTTGTTTTGTACGCTACGCGACATGAGAGAATGAGAGGTGCGCTAAATGGAATGGAACCTCACCCCTCGTCCGCCCTTCGAGCAAATAAATACTCGTATGTCTATGAACCACATATTTCTGTGGTCGCCATTAGCTGCTCTCTTGTAGTTTTGTTTGCTCTTTATGATTCCCATTTTGCGGATTGTTCTTTTTAATATTTATGTGGGTTTTCAGTGACTTTTACTTTCGCTCAGATCTTTAGTATCTGTGTGGGATTGGGGTAATAACAATCATTGAATAATTAATAACAAAAAAGTCTGTATGGAAAAATCATGATTCATACAGATTTTATTTATTTAAAGAAGCATAAAAATTCAAAAGGCATACAATTAGAACTGAAGTACAGATTACCAATAAATTTGTATTTTAATTTGATTGCCATTCTCTTTTTTAATCCTCATAATTTTACTCAATGCACCCACCACTGACTATTTTTATATAGTATCAATAGTTTCTTAACTTTCCTATATACACGAAAAAAAAGTCAAGTTAAATTCGTAAATCTAAATTTATAAATAAAAATATTACAATAATGGAATAGTGATTAAATGTATTTGATTAAGATGATTAAAAACATATATTTATATATTTATATTCATTTTAATAAACCTTTTTTCTGGCTCATAAAATAGATTCAAAATGCATAAATCGATTACAAAATACAATTTGTTTTGAGTGACTTTATATAAAATCAAATTGTTAATTGGTAAATTATTTAAGATCTTTTTAAAAGCTAGACTGCATCTCCCATCACTGTGTGTAAATCCAATTTAAATATAATACATAAATATAATACAATAATCACTAGTGCTTTGAAATCACTTTAAAATGTGTCTAAAACTATGCTACAAAATGTGCCATCTTAAAAAAATATAGCACAGATATTCAGAGCCTCAAACATTTTATTGGATACTTTAAGACACCTTTTAAAGTGATTTTAAAACCCCAGTGATAACTTTTAATTATATAAATTCAGAATTGAGGGGTGGCTTTTGTTTTCAGTGTAGTTTCTGGACTATGTCCACTTCTCTCACTTTTTAGCCGCTAAAAAACCTACCACAAACCGCAAAGCGTTCTGCAAATCGCCACACATAACGCACACCCCTGAAAACCCACACTCTGAGATATACACACACATGTGCGAGGGCAGCTAGTGTGGAAAGATGAAGCCGCTGCCGCCGTTGACTTCGACAGCGGCGTCTACGTCGACGCAGCGCCAGCGCCAACGCCAGCGTCGGCGGTCGCGAGCCGAACGCGAATTTCGAATTGAGTTTTCAGTTTGTGTCGCGCCTCCGTTTTGTAAATACGCGAAAAGACATTCGCCGAGTCAAAGTCGCGGAAAAACAAGAAGAGCCGTAGTAGCAACAATAGAAACGAACAGCAACTAAATAATAAAAACGGAAACAGCGGGTAGACAACAACAGCAACTACACAGAAATGAACAAATTAGAAGAGCAAGAGAGCACTGTGTTCCTGCAATTGGATTAATTAAGCAATTATAAATGGCAGGAAAGCAGCCGCAAGCAGCGCAGGAGCAAAGAACAGAAATTAAATTGGACACTAGCGGGCGAATTAAATCAAATATTTATGTGTATAATACATATGCACGCGTATATATATGCGGGTTCTAGTGACGCACGATCTCATAAATATATTTTTAGGATCTCTTTATAATTTTTTTTTATATAATTTTATTTCTTAGTCGTTGCCGCTCATTTATGCCAATTAATTCCGTTGCGATTTCTTTTAATAGCCCAGCGGCGTAAATATTAATCATACGCAGTGGGGTCCATTCCTTTACCTCTAATGCTCCGTTTTAACAGGGTTTTAGTCACTTCCAACTGGCATATAGTTTAAAATTAAATATTTTGGAACATTTTGCTGCATTTCAACAGTTTTCTTTATATTTTAGATATATGATTACCAAATTTTAAGCTGCTAAATCTTTGATTTATCACTCAATGCTCTTGGCAGTATTTTATAACTAAAATTCGATGTTCTTCAGCAAGAAATATATTTCATTTAATTTGCTAAACTTTTTTTTTAATATAGATTTCGGATTTCTTTAGAGACTATCCTTGGGGACTTGTAGTGTCCGTCTACGAATTACTCTAATATTAATTTATTTTTGAGGTTTTTGGGTTAGCTTTCCCACTTTTATATTGTTTTGAAACCAGCTAGTAGACTTATTTTATTCTTGGGCTAACCAAAAGTATTTCCAATTGAAAGCGAAACATTTCAGAACTGTTCGCAGCTTTTTCAAATATTTATTTTTATAAAACTTTGACATTGGATTTGTCATTGCTGCTGCTGCTGCTGCTGCTACTGCTGCTGGCGGCTGTTTTTGCTCGCCTGTCCACGCCGCGTATACGTAATATTTTTATAATTTTCCGGCTCGCGTCGGGGTGCCTGCTCTAGTTGGTGTTGTCTTTTCCGAGCAGCACGTTATTATTACAAATCCGAGAGTGAAGACCGCAGAGAAGCACTATTCAGAATTCTGAATTTGTTCAGAATTAAAATCTTACAAAAACCTTACGTCGCGCGGACTCTCACTGCGTATTGTTGTTTGTTTTTCTGTGTCCATATTAGAAGAGGCGTTTTTCACAATTTGTTGCACATAAGTAGCACAAGCACCAACACACGGATAACCAAAGAACAAGAAACACGCTCAGATACACCGCACAGATACACACGCACACGGACACCCACACGCACACAGCTACCTGCACACACACACACACACACGCACACACAGAGAGATACTGAGGCTAAAAGCTAAAGCAAAGAAACATGTCTAAGGTTTGCCATAAATAAATGAGTCTGTTAGTGGCTGTCATAGTTTGTAGACCATAAGTCTAGTTCTCTACGGCTACGGCTATTCAATAGGCGCTCATTTATTCGCTGGTTAAATAGAAATAGAAAACAGTAGATAATAAAAAACCTACACCCTCATGGAGGTAAATATTTACTATTCGGTTGCACAATTGTTGTGTGCAGTCTGCCTCTGCCGTGAATGTCCCCCACAGAAGTCGACGACGCCTCCACTGGGTTATTCATGCTCATTGGATGCAACAATGCAGCAAGCGGCGTCCATTATACTATATTGCACGAGTCGGGTATACACACGTATGTTGTGTTCTGGGTCTCAGTTCTGGTCCGGGTCCTACCTCACAGCTGGGGGCCCCATTTGTCGCCTCATCAGTGGAACATTGTCGCGGTTGTAATTCGCTTTCAGCTGCTGTTTCAGCCGCAAAGAGGCCTTATACAGCTGAAAGCTTTATGTTGAAACATAGTTTTTGGGGTAGTATTTTATGCTTATTATTCCTTTGAAAACACAACATGATCTTGGTTAGTTAAGTACATTTCTTACATTAAGAAGGCACAGATATATCTCACTTAAATAGGTTTCATTGAATTCATAAAAAAAAATCAATGTCTACTCTTAATCACCTTTAATCGAAGACCTTAAATCACTTCAGAATGGTTTTTAGTTAAGCATAAACTTAAAAATTGTGTCTAATTAGCCTGAAATCTTACAATTGTCAATCAGTTTTCTGTTTATTGTTAACATGTTCAGTTTTAAGGATTCTTGCATGTTGTGTTTCATGCTTAACTCATATAATCTTGGCGAAAACTATTCCTAATGGTAATCAAGCAAATAGTCAAGGAATATATGTTCATTAAATAGACATTAAAGAAATTAACCAAATGGCATGAATTTATAAAGGTAACAAGAGTTGAAATCTTTTGAAATTGGACTTACTTTACAGGTTGTTATGCATTAAGTATGGCCTTGTAAATGTTTCACAACAGATAGATGGCAGTTAGAAAATATAATAAGTTACACCTGTACCTCTGTTAGCAGTCGTTGAAGATGATTAAACATAATTGATTTCGTAATAACAATAGCTGAAAATGCGCGGTAATTAGTCTTCATTAAACAACCGCCAACCTGAGTTGTACTGAACCTCACCCGTCACACATGGCCCCACCTCTGGCCACCAATTGCCGTCGTCTAATCAAACCTGCATTTGTCATGATTCCCATAAATGTTGTTTTGCTTTTATTAGCGAACACTTCGAGATAAGGAGTCGGGGTGCGGTGACAAGACTCCACTTTAAAGTGGAGCCCCGTAACACCTAGGAGCGGACTGAGGGAACCTATCCAATCTGGCGGGCGGGTAGGCAGGCAGGGCCACACCGCAGAGTCAGGCCATCCGGGCGGGGATTGGATTCAATTTACAATACGAAATCGATTTCCGCTTAATATGTCACAGGGAACGTCGCCAAAAGCCTCGCTGCTCCGCCCCGGGGAAAATGGCGAGGAAAACATCCGAGAGGGGGTGCGAATGGGTTCGGCGGATGTCTGGATGGGCGGGTTGGTGGCTGTGTGGGCGATTGGTGGGCGCTCCATGGCCAGAGCCAAAGCCAAAGCCAAAGCCAAGCCAGGGACAGGGCCACGGCCAATGTCAGGGCTATAAGTTGGCTGGGCGCCGACTCCGCGTCTGCACAAAGGTCACGGCCACCTCGCTGGCACACGCGCCTCTTCCAGCGCCAGTTCTGGGCGCTGTCCCTGGACAAAATGGCCATAAACAAAGTTGCAGTTTTGCAAATGCAAACGGGGGCTTTTGGGGTGGCATGTGGGAACTTTGACTGCTGCCACCCAAGTAAGCTGACTGCATGATGAACCTACATTACAATATGCTAATTTATTGGCAGTCCCTCGTTATACTCTTTGATTTTAGCAATTACTTTCGAATATCCAAGAGTAGCTACCATATAGTAAGTAATCATATCATTATTTGTTGTAAATGTATTCAAAGTTTCAAGTACATTGATATTTAAACTCATTCAGCATAATCATCAAAGTCTTCTGTTGAAATTAAGTACATAAATTAACTGTTTCATTAAATGCTTGTAATTTCCAAGTAATTAAATTATACCCTAAAGGCCTGATATGAATAGTGCAATATGGACTAAGGCAGAACTTCTGAAATTGGAAAATTCTTCAAACACGTGTTACCAAACAATGATTTCATTCCACAATAATTTTTATGTACTAATGTTCTATAAATAATAAAAGTAGTATTTATATTATTTATAACGTTTTTGTTAGCATATTAAATAGCTGAAATAGGAAAAATAAGGAAATTTGTAAGAAAATATTAGAAAAATCGTCATAACATTGAGGTGTAGCCATTTTAACGATTCTAAACTATAGTCTCACATGGGAACAATCGGTCAATATATATGATATATATTAAAAACCTGGGAAAATTGGCCTCTGTTTCATTGTGTAAACTTGCTGCAAGGGTATACACTCTTCGACTTCCCGCAGAAAGCTTTGTTTCTTGGTTTATATTAGCCCAAGCTTTCCATGAGGTAATTCCGCCAATAAGTAAACAAATGTGTTATTTTATCCATTGAATCTTAAGACTGCATATGCTGATTTTTGCGAGTGTATTAGGATTACTTTGCTGCCATTTACGATCCATTTGTATGCCAAGCGTTGATGAATCCGGGCAGCTGGCAGTAGTCTCAATATCTTCTGTTTTGACACCTGACTTCAGCAGCGGCAGGTTCCTTCAGGTGACTGGCAGCCACCCAAGAGCTCCGTCAATCGGATAGGGCGATATTCGCCGGGGGAATTCATTGAGGAGATCGATCGTATCGTCATCCACGTTCCATGATCGCCTAGCAAATTGCTTGGCTCACCTTATAATTGACGATTTCTGTGGGTATTTTCACCATTTTTTGTTTTTCGCCGCTTTGTTTACTTGGCTTGGTATAATACACGTTTGTTTAGACAATAAAAATTAATGAGCAGCGTCGTTCATTTGAAGTTCCTCGCGGGGCTGGGCGATGTTTATGGCTAACGTAAAATAATTATCGTTCAAGAGGTTGCGGGTGAATAAAGTGCCATTATTTTGATAATAAATCCAAATATTTTGGATCATTTGTGATGGAAATATTATTATTAGGGTTCCAAATTATGCAAAGCTGATGGCTAACATCAAAGAAACTTAGTTTTTCTTTATATTCTTGCCTAAAATTAAATAAGGGAGTATATGAAATACATGTATTATGATTTTTAAGGTTCTTATTCAGTGAAGAATTATAATGAGGCTTTCTCTAAAAGTCACAACAGTATTTGTTTAATTTGTTTAGTTCAAGCTAATGTATTTTATTAGCTTAAAGGTATATTTACAACCAGTTTCTAAGTGTTCTCCAAATGCTTGTGAAAGTATAAATACCAAGGACTTGCCTTGGTCATTAGTTGTAATCTTGTTGGTGCCCAAAATGTGGGTTGCTCTTGATATATCTGCAAGTGGATCAGCATATTTATAGGACACTGCCTCCGCACGCATTTGAAATGCAGCTATAACTGCCACTTGTAGTCAGGCTGAGTGACACATTAATGCAACTTAATCAGCATCTTGCACCAGCTGGCCATTTCTGCTCGGCTGCGTTGACGTCACAGTGGCAATCGGACTGCAATTGGACAGCGGTGGACAGGAGGACACTCTTGGCCGGCTGCGGGGTGGGATGATGCTTTGATTTGCATAGGAACCAGAGGCAGACAAACAGACAGACAGCGGAATGCGCAGCAAAAGCCAGGAGGCAAAGCTCTTTGGCTCCTCGACTTTTAACCGTCGGAGCTCCGGAATGGAGCTTAATCAGATTCGGGTGTGGGCGAGTGAAGCTTTCCCGGGTGCGGCGCATCTCCTGGCATATGCACCGGAGCAGAGAACAACCACTGGTTGCAGTTACCGCATTCACACCGATAGTGACGCACTTAATCCGGCTTGTAGTCGACCCCTCATCAGTTACTCAGAGTTACTCAAGTAAGAGAAAATTTGAGGAATTGAACGGAACTGTTTCACGTTTTGTTGAAATATATCCAGAGCTTACCAGTACAATTCAGAATTTACGGATACTAAACGTTGAAGTATATTTATTGCAAAATGTTGCCACGACTTAAAAGTGTACAATATTTTATTATTGCATGCAATAAAATTGAACAAGCTTGAAAGCTTTGAGAGACTTGCTTTAGAACTATTCTTTATGAAGCATTTTTAGAAAATCAAGGTTTTTTTATATAAATAAATACATCTCTCGTTCGATAGATAAAATTGATTTACAGATTTGTTGAGAATCATTGCTGGACTTTTCAAGATTTTCCTAATTTTATATGTGATGTGTTCAAAGCAAGAGCTGTACTTAAGAGAATTACTTTTAAAAATCATGTTTACTTTACGACTTTTATTAAATACTTTATAAAAATGGTCTACAAACTATAAAACAGCAAACCACCCGCACAGATTTAGTGAAAAATAATAGCAGTGCCATAAATTTATATTTAGAATCTGATAAGATGAGATATTGACTCGAGATTTGAGTGCAATAAGCCAAATAAAGTACTCACGATACGGTTATTTGTATATCTTTGGCAGGAACAAGTCAAACTGGATGCCAGTAGACAGGTAATCAGCCCCGACGACTGCGACGATCTCAGCCCGATGCCACAGACAGCAGCTCCGCCCGTGCGCAGGCGCGGCGGCATATCCGCCGAGCCCGTCACCGAGGAAGACGCCGCCAACTACGTGAAGAAGGTGGTACCCAAGGACTACAAAACGATGAACGCCCTGTCCAAGGCCATTGCCAAGAACGTTCTCTTCGCCCATCTGGACGAGAGCGAGCGCTCCGACATATTCGACGCCATGTTCCCAGTGAATCACATCGCCGGCGAGGACATTATACGGCAGGGCGACGAGGGCGACAACTTCTACGTGATCGATGTGGGAGAGGTCGATGTGAGTAGTCCAGCGCTGAATGCCTTTATAAATAGAAGATCATTTATTAATTTCCCCAACTCTTCTTATTTCCAGGTATTTGTCAACGCAGAATTGGTGACCACCATCAGCGAGGGCGGCAGCTTCGGCGAGCTGGCCCTGATCTACGGCACTCCACGCGCCGCCACCGTGCGGGCCAAGACCGACGTGAAGCTGTGGGGCATCGACCGCGACTCCTACCGCCGCATCCTGATGGGCTCGACCATCCGCAAGCGCAAGATGTACGAGGAGTTCTTATCGCGCGTCTCCATCCTGGAGAGCCTGGACAAATGGGAGCGCCTCACAGTGGCTGACTCTCTGGAGACGTGCTCCTTCGAGGATGGCGAGACGATTGTGAAGCAGGGAGCCGCCGGCGATGACTTCTACATCATCCTCGAGGGCTGTGCGGTGGTGCTGCAGCAGCGTTCGGAGGTGAGTGACCGACCGGATTGCCGTATCACCTGGAGATCCACCTAACAATGGCTTATCTAATCTCAGCAGGGCGAGGAACCCGCCGAGGTGGGGCGCCTGGGTAGCAGCGATTACTTTGGCGAGATTGCTTTGCTCTTGGACCGACCACGGGCGGCGACTGTCGTGGCCCGCGGGCCGCTCAAGTGCGTCAAGCTGGATCGGGCGAGGTAAGTATTGTAAATCAAATACGGCAGTTTTTTTGTGAGGGGCTTATATAATTAAGTTAAGTAACACAGAACTATAAAAAAAGATTACAATAATATTTTCTAGTATCTTCTGAAAGGTTGCCAAAGTCTAATTATCTTTTCAAATAAACTCAAAACTAAGAAAGAAAAGAACTAGGAGATTCCTGGGTAAGGCACTTGGCTTTATCTCAGCGGTGAACTACGAGTCGCTTATTTAATCTAATGCACTTACTTCCTTGTTAGATATTGAATAAGTCCTATTTATATTTGCCTGAACTGCTCAAAATGATTGTAAATCGTTTAAAAAACTTTCAAGTACTAAATAAATTCCGTTTTCTAACCACAGATTCGAGCGTGTTCTGGGACCCTGCGCCGACATCCTCAAGCGCAACATCACGCAGTATAACAGTTTCGTTTCGTTGTCCGTCTAAGCAGCAGCCATTTTACCACAGCCACATTACAACAAATCAACCACAGCAAACAGTAGCAGCAGCAAAACCAACAACACAACAGCATCAACGCAGCGAACATGAGGAACAACAACAAACAAAAACACAACAAATAAACAACACGAAGACGAAGACGAAGAGAAATAAGTGGATATAAAAGGAGAGAAAACGCTCAGCAGTTAAAATAACAAAATTAACGTAAAATATTTAAGTGTGTAAAGTTAATTTGCAGCCAGGAGGCCAGGAGGAAATCGAGTTCTGTCAGAGATTCAGAATATTCCGATTATTCAGAGGGCGCCGAGGGGCTGGAGGAGGGCATTAACAACAAAACAAAAATGTTAATTATCTGATTCTGTATGTTGTGCTGAAGATAAATAATTGTGTATGTGTGTGTCTCTGTGTTAAGGTTGCGGCGGCATGTTCCCCCACACCCCGCAACCCCCGCATCGGAGATGGGTTTTCCCAGGCTTCACTCTATTCTCAACTTCAACTACCAACGACTTTCTCGCGCTCTTCTATCTATATATTTCTATAACTTAAGGAACATGCTGCCTCCCCAAAACGAAAAAAAGAAAAACGAAAGCTAAAAACAAAAAACAAAAGAAAAACGTTTCATTAAATATCCAACTGACATCTGAATGTTTTTTAAGCAAAGAAATAAGCAAGATGAATATATGTGTAATAAATAAAATCAAACTCAAACAAAAAGGCGCAACTCGCACACACAGGCGCATCGAAACCACGCACACACGCACACACACTCAGACACAAACTCACACACACAGGCAGAGACGAGAGGGGAATGAAGTCATTATTTTTGCCTAGAAAAAATGAAAATTGAAGAACAATTGTATTTCCCGCTTGTATGACGATGATTCGTTGGCAGAACAGCAGCAGTTAATTAAACGTTTTAATTTTAGTAAATTATTTTTAATCGTAAAGCTTAGCAGGCAGCGCTTGAAGTCAGCGACAGGCATTCAAAAATGGAAACCATAAATTGAGAATTAAAATCAAAAGAAAATTAATTGTTTCGCAATGTTTCTTGTTTCTTCATCGAACGGTTCTCTTGTGTGTGTATTTTTAACATAGTTTAATGCTTTCATTAATGACTAACAAAGGCTTTTTTGGTTTGAGCTGATACAAGGCATTGGCCATCAACTGCCAGCTACAATTTAAGGGATATTCACTAGACCTGTTAAAGTTGGAAGGTCCCTAGTCCAGGATAAAGCTATGGAGGATAATGATAGATACAACATTTTTGTACTTTTCAGTATACTGAATCTATTTATCATTTCCTCAGTTACTACTTTGTCTGGGCTATTAACCTCTCCTTTCAAGAATAATTATAACAAAAAGGAAGCTAGCTTTATTTCCTGCAATATCAGATTTATTGAGTATCCTTTCTCAAGAGAGTGTGGCTGGGTGAGTGCTGTGTGTGCATTCGTGTGAATCCTTGCTGCATATATTACCCAAACGAGAAGTTGCATTTACCGCGCACTCTGAAAAAGAAAGAAAGAAATGAATCAAACAGCCGACAAACCAATTTGTGTGTATATATATTTGTAAAGCTTATATCTGCTCGATAGATCATGGCGCATTATCTTAAGCTGTTGCTGTATCACACACACCATACACACCACACACCATACAACAAACACACGTCCCATAAAGCTACATAAATGCAAAAGGTTGAGCCTAGACAGATTTAAAGGGGTCTGCGCAGTGTGCGGACCACGTCCCCTTGGGGCGTCGATGGACCCGCCGGCGGGTCAGGAGAAAGGGGGGAAAACAAACAAATAGAGAAGGCATGCTAAATTAACTCTAAACCGAATGCAGAGATCGAGATCGAGTGGAATACAATTAATTACAAAGCATAACATTATCAATGTAAAATCGTATGTAAAAGCCAAGGCAGAAAATTCTATAAAACTGACAACATACAACAAAAAATGATCAAAAAAATACAAAAGAGAAACTGAGAAATAAATACATTTACATAGATGTTGCAAAAATCAAGCGAAGCGATCCTCCCATGGATTTCCGCACCCCTCTCTGTAGATTTGCGTCTCCTGTCAGTGAGCCGACGACAGCTACAGTTCCCGGAACGGCCCCATGTTTCTGGACGCCATCTTCTTCATACCGACACTATTCACCTACCTGCTCATCCTCCTGCTCGCCGGCATCCTATGCTTCATCGTGGTCTACATAAGTCACAAGATCTATATCTCCGTCTACGACAACCTGCCGCTGGCCGGGCTGCCCGGCAACTCCCGCCTACAGGTGCGCGCCACCTCCAATCATGCGATGACCGTCCGGGAATACCTGGAGGGCTCGCTTCGCAGTCCGCGCTCCAATCAGCCGAGCCTGCGCTCTATTTGGATCCAGAACCGCTCTCAGATCCTGGAGTCCTCCTCGGGTAAGAAGACTGGCGTTTAGTCGCTAGACGCTACCTAGTTCCTCCCTCCACCAGTTCTCCGGATAGTGCTCACCCTGGAGCCCTGTTACCTGGTCAGCGTGGAGTATGACGTGTCGCCCAGCCGAAGGGCCATTAGTTTCCTGTGCAACTGCAATCGGGACGAGCCCGGCTGCGCCGCCGTCGAGCCCCAGCCGTCGGGCTCCATCCACGTGGTTCGGTACTTCGACCACCTCTCCAGGATCCCCCGCCTGCGAGTCATGCTCAAGTGCAACCAGCGGCGGTCGGATCAGCGCCAGGACAGTTGGACGCAGGTAACGCTGGACGACGTGATCCTAGAGGCGCGGGATGCTCAGTGCACGGACCCAGCCGCCGCCTGCCGGCCGCACGGCCAGCGGATCACTCGGAACATCCGCCAACCGGAATGAGGGGATTGGGTTTTGAATGAGGGAGGGGTCAGAGAGCACCACTAACCGGCTGCTGTGTGATGTGGCTGGAACTCGTTTTATTAATGTGAATACAAAGCTCAGGAGCTAAAGGTGGATGTGTTGGAGGCTTCAGGGTCGACGGGTGGGTTTGGTTTGGTCAGTGGGTCGGGCGCTGAGCTCACGACAGCGTATGGATATCGCGTGACAAAAGCCAGCGGAGGTGGCAGCCAGCACATGAGCAGGGGCGTAGCCAAGGGAATAGCCATTGGCCCCCCAAGGAACCCAAATAACAAAGATCTTAAAATATACAAGTTCTTCGGAGGGAAGACTTCTCAACATTCTTGGTTAGCTGAGGAAGCTGTTCCTAAATTTAGAATACCTATTTTTCGCTACAGAATTGTATTTTAAAGTGCAATGTTTAAAGTTCAAGTTTAAGGTGTTGCTTGCTAGGCATGAGAAATTGAATTATGTATTTTTCTGGGACTTTTAAATAGTTTTCCTTCCATTCCCAAGCCAGAGCCAAAGAATTTGCTATATCTTGGTAGTCCCTTTCCGCTTACTTACAAGTTAATCGTTATATTGATTATACATGCACTATTATTGAATGAAAGAGAAGAGAGATAGACTTTACAGCACAAGGCAGTAAATAGGTAAATAATAGAATGAAAATTAAATATATGTGTAGGCAACGAAGAGGTATTGAACTTGAACCTAAAGACTAATTAAATACTCAAATAAAGTGAATAAGTTAAAATCTTAATGTAGAGAACTTGTACTTACAATTTCAGGGTCTATAAATTTCCATTTGATTACAATTCGAAAAGAGCATTATTTTAGCCCCTCAAATGGTTTGTTTTCTTATCACACCGAGTAAATATTTGTGGCTACGCTCATGCCTCATGTCTCCCAATCTGAATTTAGTGTGGGCCATGTTTTCGGGGCTTATCATTCTGACTGGGGAATTTCTTATCAATAGATAAAAAGCCCTCCAGAACCAGTGGGGGCCAGACAGCCGACGGGGCTATCGCCGCATAATTGCCAAATCACATAGCCCCCCAACCCAAATCTCGCCACCAGGCGAGAGGAGAGACCCCAAGCAATTCGCCTGACGCCATTTCATTTTATTGACGCGGCCAATTAAGAAGGCAGCGCTGTTGATTTGATTGCCTGGCGAATGGTATGAATATGACACTGGAATTCCATGGACTATAAATATATATAAATCAAGCTGGGCCCCAAAAAGTGGCCAGATGCGGCGCTCGATCGAAGGGTACTCGAAACCTGGGAAACGTTTCCAATCTCGGCCCAAGTTACACAGATTCCATATTGCACAAGAGGCTTATCATCATAAACAAAAAATAAACTGAACTGGACGCACCACAACCGATGGACCGATGGAATAGCACCAAACAACATCTACGACAGCTGCGGCGGCGGTGGCGGCGGTCGCAGTCTGGCAACGAAGCGTATACGTAATGCCAAGCAAAGTTCCATTCATTTAACGCGCTCGTTTCAGTTCTCGGGCAGGTGTCAAGCGACGCACACACACGGAACGGCGACGCGGTATCAAATCAAAATCCAGAATTCCATATACACACGCTATATGTGCTCGGCTGGCTAATTAACATACGCGGAGCGCCCCGTCGTCTCTATACCTTTACCTGAGCTGTCCAAAATTTCGAAGTGTACGCACACACATCACATTTCTTTGGTGGAGCAGTACAAAGGCAGACAAATTTTAAAGGAGCATATCTGATATATATAGATAAGCGATCACGATGCTGGATCCCATCTCAGACACTCCGCTGGTCTTGGCCTACGCCTTCATGTCGCTGCTAGTTCTGATTGTGTGCTTCATAATGGTCAATGTGGTCCATAAGCTGTATCGTAGTCTCAACAGCGACGTATCTGCGGGAGTACCAGCCCCGCTGAAGACCACTATCACGGAGCTAGACGCCATGAAAACCGGTTAGGCTGGGAAGCCACTAGCAGCCAGCCGCCAGCCGCCAGAGAGAGGCGCCGAGAATCGAATCTCAGTCCGACGACAGCGGCGGCGCTTCGGTTTTTTAATTCAGGCGATCGGAGCACCAGGTCTGGCATGGCATGGCAGCTGCACAAACTACAATCACACCCACTCGCACACGACAAAATCTAGAGACGCCTGTTGATACAAACAAAAGGCAATTAGCCATAAGCAGCATGAAACTAGGCTTACACACCACTAGAAATTAACTACTTACTACCGCTGGTATCTAGTCACTTAATTGTTCATATTAGCCTAAGGTTAGGTTATACATTGATATTGTAAATAAAAGTATCTTGAGCGATAATGGCTGTAGGTAGATTGGGGGCAAGTACAAAGCACTTAACCGGTCGGCGGTATTGTAAACGTCGCCTGATCGCTGATCGATGCGTAGAATGCCGTAGAACGCCGTAGAACACCGCCTTATCGTTGCAGTATCGAGACTTACGAAAGTCGTGTGAGTCAAAAGCACTCAATAAGTGATAAGAGAGCCTCCTCAGTTAGTCATAGATTTATACATAGTTTATTTAAAATAGCATGTTCATCTATAAAGTTGCAATTAGCGCGCAGTTTGTTGTTATTTTAGCTGGATGAGTATGGACTGCGGGGGAGTCCTCAGCGCCTCAGAGGCCCAGGGCCTCGCAGCTGCGACGTGGTGTTGGGACTTGGATGAGCGTACGATGGTAGCAGAGCAGTCACTGTTGGTGGATCTGCGGCGGTGGCCTAATCAATCTGTGGGATCACTGTAAGTTTTGGGATAATTAGTAATGATTTTAGCGGCTCAAAGAAAGGAGATCTCACCCCGAGAAGGTCTTTGGATGCTGCGACGTTAGGTCATCATCCTGGCTGCCAAGGGCCTTTTTCACATACTAAAACAAGGATAAATATCGGCTTAAATATACTTTTACTTCCTTTAAAAGTTATAAAACCAACCAAGGGATTCAATATGATCTCCTCCTCCATTTTGTTGATTTGCTTAACTAGATCCAGAACCTGAGTTATGTTCGTTTGCACGTTAAGGAACATGTCCGGTGAGTTGTATTTCTCTGGATCGTCTTTGAACAACACCATGCCGTCTTTTTGATTGATGCTGGCATAGATTTCACCCGATTTAATCTGTAATAATTTAATAATAAGTAATTGGTAATGCAGATATATGTAAACTGAAGCTCCCTCCCAGTTACCATGTTGAGGATGTAACGCTCCGCTTCAGCGGCACTGGACAGCTGGACACGACTGGCCACATCGCTCAGGGAAAGGGTCAAGAAGGTTTTCGTTAGCCGCTGGATGTTTCGCTTGTACAAGGAGGTGGCAACCTGCAAATAATAACAAAGTACTTGAATGTTTATTACAGTAAGATTGGGTTAAGCTATAAAACCTAAATAATTTAATAAGATTTCCGTTCAGTATATGCCACCGGAAATGATGTTGTTGTTTTATATATAAACACTGTGCTGGCACTTCCGCGTATACCCAAAAATCTTCTTTATTTTGAACAACAAAGGCCAATAAAATAAATATTTATAATATCTCTGTTCCGCTGTGTCACAAACCTATATCTGTATTGGATTAAAAATTGCATTCTCTTTCAGTAAATTTAAGAGATTTTCCTTCTTTCAGACAAAGATTATTGTTTCTCATTCGGTAAAAATACAAGATCAAAGAAAAAATGCATATAACTTATTAGATAATCTACTTTCTAGGTAATATGAAATTCCCTGCTGCTTACATTCACCAATAAAATAACAAATACCCTAATAAAACGATGACCATGGCCTTGGAAAGCCTTCTACCATTATCAATCTAGACCACAAATCGTCGAATACTTGCCTGCTTGGCCAGTCCCATGTTGTTATCACGCGTAAATGCTTCACTGTACTTGAGGATAATGATGCGCAGCTCTTCGCTGGACGAATTCACGTACACATTGACCAGGTCGTGGTAGTGATTGGCCATTGGCTTCATGAAGCGGCCAATGACCTGTGTGTTTTTTGGTATATTCGCTATCTGCAATCGAGAGATTAAGTTAATATATATAGGGTTAAAGTAAGTATGGAGGCAGGGTCACCTTGCCCTCGACGATGAGTGAAACCATGAGAAACTTCTTGTAGGCCTCCAGCATGATGTGCGACATGGCCATGGCGGGCGTGGTGATGCACACCTCGAAGAAGTAGAGAGCGCGCTCGTAGTTCTTCACCGCGGTGTAGATCATGCCGCCGTAGTAGTAGTACAGCAGGAAGTACTTGGCATCGTTATTAGCATCCTGCAACGAAATTCGCAAGGTAAGTACGTTTTATCCTTGCGTGAAGTTCGCTCCTCACCACCGTGTGCTGGGACTGCTGCTGCTGCTGTGTCTTGCACTCGGCGGCCACGGTGGAGATGTCTGTGATGTCCGCGTCCAGGTACGGCAGCACCACACCGAAGTTTTTCGCCTTCAAGCTGAGCAGGCAGAGATCGGCGTGGATGGGCGTCAGCTGGGTGTCCATCTGTCGGATCTGGTCGATGGCGCGCGACAATATGCGCAGGCCCAGGATGCTCAGGTTTTTCTGAACCACAAAGTCCGTGAACAGATGGCATGTCTCGTAAACTGCGGAAAGCGGAAGCATCAGTTAGTACCGATTGGGATCGGAAGGAGAGCAGCAGCATAACCCACAGGCGCACACCGCGAACCGCAGCTGCTCCGCATTGTTGCGCTGCACAAAGTCGCGCATCAGCTGGATAATCTGCACCGGCTCAGGGTTGGCCGTTCCGGCGCTGTGTAGCTTCGCCAGCAGCACATAGAGCACACCCAGCGTGTGCTGCTGCATGTCCAGCGTCTCCAGCACATTGTCCAGGATACTCCAGTTGCGGGCAAGCAGCGACAGCGACTCCGGCAGCTCGTCGGCCAGCTCCCGGTAGCTGCCTGCAATTGCGCCACGAAATGGGGGAGCGTAAATAACAAAACAAAGGCAGCGACCGCTCCGGTCTTCGCTCACTGCGGGACTTGTGGAGCGCCGGTTGGCCAAACTTACCGGACGCACTTAGCGTGCGCACCTGATTCACATAGTTTTCCAGTGCGCTGCCCATTTTAGCTAAGTCCGAGACTGTTTTCTTCCTGTTTCAATTGTAATTTACGCAAATGTACACACGCTAATTCTGGAAATAAAATTCATTCCTCTATCGATTCATCGATAGGTTCTAAACTTGTTGGAAAGTGGGTTGGCAGCCCCGGCTATCGAAATCATTCGGAGAAAAACGATTGTCATCCTGCCGTAGCAGTCCCAAGCCCTGGTTCAGCACTCGGGTAGGAATCTAGTCCTCAACATAAATACAAGTAAATGAATAAATTAACAGTTTTGATGAGGATTTACTGTTTATTTGTAGGTAACATTTAAAATTTTGTTATTTTCCAACAATTTAGAGCTTAGAAATAAGGCGAAACGTACTCAAATGCAAAGAAAATAAACCAAATTATTTGAACTTCGACTACAATGTTATCATTTCTTGAACCAATTCCACTTCGATAATTTAGATCGATAAGTTAGCCCAATTGCGGGAAACAAATTCCAGCGAATTTTCCTTCGTTTAATGAAAAATGGAAAATTCTCCGCGTATTGTTTATGTTTGCAGCCTGTGCTTGCGTCAATATGATCTCCAGGAGGACCTCCGAGGACACTTGGTGTACTTCCACGGCTGCCAACCGATAGAACCAGTGCAGGCCACTAAAAACAAATTAGCAAAGTCAACGGCAAAACAACAACATTTAGCCGGCAGGAATGCGCAGGATAAACAAATCCCTGACCTGGAGGTGCAGGATGTAGACCAAGCGCCAAATGAGCTCCAGCCCATGCCCTTCAAGGATTTCCGACTGGTTTTGCGGGCCAACATGCAAGTGCAGTAGGTGGAATCCTCAAATCTGTATAAATCTTTACCTAATATCTCATCTTCAAAGGTGCTCCTTTAGCAAAGACTGTCCCTTCAAGTTCCAGGACGCTGCAAAAATGGAAATGCACTCGATTTGCCACAAGGACAGCAGCTTCGCGTGCTCCGAATGCGGCTTGGAGCTAACCCATTGGCGCCGTTGCTCCGCTCACTTGTGGAAAGCCCACCAGCTGGATGTGGACTTTCTGCAGTGTCCCGCTCTCGGCTGCAAGTACAAATCGCCCGTATCCGCTCTGGTGTGGCGACACATGCGAGTCCACAAGAAGTGGCGATCCAGGGTGCTTCGCTCCCTGGCCGCCGTTCAGCGGATGAAGAAGCTTAAGGAACAGTCCACAGAGACGGCCACACAACCTGCACCGCCTCCGCCTCTGGCGTCCAAGAAGAACAAATACTATGCGGAGAAGACCTGTGAGATTTGCAGTCGAAAGTTTGTCAACGGAAAGACGCTCTCCAAACATGTAAAGACTGTGCATAATAAGATCAAACCCTTTATATGCAATGTTTGCGGCAAGAAGACGGCGCGCAAGGCGAGTTTGATAGTAAGTGTTCTACTTAATAGCTCAACCTCATCCTCACACCCTTTTCTCTACATCTGACCAGATCCACATGCGCCAGCACACCGGAGAGAAGCCGCTGCAGTGCGGCGAGTGCAAGTTCTCCACCCGCGATCCCAGTGTCCTGCACAAGCATCGGCAGCGGCACGGTAGCCAGGATAGCCAGAGCAGCACCCTCAAGTGCAGTCAGTGCGACTACTACTGCATCCAGGCCAATGCCTTAAAGCGTCACATGCGGCTCAACCATGCCAAGGCGTATCGCGATCTGTGCTGCGATCTCTGCAGTTACACCTCCATCAATGCCGAGCGTTTGCTGGCCCACAAGCAGGATCATCGGCAGGGATTGATAACGAATTGTGAGGATTCTATGGATGCCACTCGGGCTGCCGGCTTCAAGTATCCCCGCAAGTTGGCCGATAAGAATGGAGAGGTAAGTCATGTCTCCTTTATTTAAAAAGATCGCGGGAATACATTGAAATATTGATAGATATCCGCGGATTGTTTTATGCCGCTTGAGAGCGTGGACTCGTTGCCCCATGAGCCAGCTGTGGATACGGGTGGCGTGACCATACCTGCCCCACCCTCTGAGGACACTCAGTTTCCCACTTATTTGAAAGATTAATATTATTATAATGTCTGCTTAATTATTTATATGATATATATTTATTGATTTGAATCAACGAGTGTTTATGTACCATGTATCCGCTGTAGAGAGCTTCGTATAAAATAATGTTCTCAGGCAGTTTGTTTTTGGGGATTTAAATGCTTGTTTATTTAGTTGTTCAGTTTTTCCATTTAATTTTAATATCATTTTAGAATCTGATATGATTTTTTTTCTTTCAACATTCGAATTATTTAGTCATGCTGGTTTACCGTGATCCGCTTTTATTTATCAGTTACGTTTTACTTTAAACTAATTTAAAATTTAAAAATCTACTCTGATGGCGATACTCATCATCATCCGCTTTCGGTTTCGGTTTCAGTTCGGTTTTAAGATCAGCGCACATCGCACTCGTTCGCTTTTTAAACTAGGTTACGACAAACATTGTTTCAATTGGTTTCATTTTGGGCAGTTTCGTTCGCTAATAACTCGGTAAGATGCTAATATTTAAATTGGTTTAATTTAGTGTTAGTAGTTAGTTGAGCTTTACGTTTGGTTTAATATAATTATTTACGCTTGTATGTAATCAGCGGCAGGTCATTCCTAGAATTATGCACTTCCTGCTGCTAATTGAAATAAGTTACTGCCTCCTGCGCGCCACTTCGAGTTACAAGGAGTAGACCTTAACGTTTATTGTCTGAGTTTGATTCGAGGATCAAAACATGTTCACTAATTGAGAGTGCAACTGAGGAGTGAGTACTGCAGAATGGCAAATAAAACGCTCTGTGTAAAATTGTTAATATCATACAGCTTCTGTTTGTTTTATTTACAGTTCTTAAAAGGAAGAAGAGTATCAACAAAAATAGCATTTCGCCTGATTCACACACTGATTCTGTTGTTCTGTTGTCTCTTTCGGTGTCCCTGATCCCTGATCCTGCTCTGCTCCCTCCTTTTGGCCAGGCCGGGCATTTGCTTTGCTTTCCCTTAGATCTTGGTCTCAACGACGGGTTTTTTCTTCGACACAAAAAGGGATGTTCAAAGAGAGAATACAAAATAGAAAAGGATTCGATTAAGCCAGCTGCCATTGAGCCGAGAGCCAACATACGAGGATAACCATGCAAAGATTTGGTTTGGATTTGATTTGATTTGATTTGATCGGATTTGAGTTGGTTTTGGTGTGAGGGAGCAGGCGCTAGATGATGTGGCATGGTTGGGCTATGAGAGCGAACTGTGCACTTTGGAGACAACAAACAAACAACATTAACAACAATGGGCGTGAGAGCTGACTGAATGACTGACTGACTGACTGACTGACTGACTTATTGTTATTTCGACTTGGTTTTGAGTACTTTGAATACGACGAGATACCTCTAAGTTGTTGGCTTGATTTAGCTTTGATTATGCTGATATTATCCATGATCACTACAACGTCTATTAAACAACTAACGAATTCATCTAGCTTCTATATAATATATATTGACATATGCGACTATTCGACTGCGTCCTGTCCCGTTCCATCCCGCGACCCCTGGCGACTAATTTATATTACGTTTACGATGCATCCATCAATCTTAAAATGTAAAACATGTTCCACTTACGATCTACGCCTGGATTACGTCGATTAATCTCCTTGCTCCTTTGAATTTTCACTAAATACGAGTATTTTTCAGTTGGTTTCTTCATGTTTTTTGGTTTTTGTGCGCCGCATAATAAATGCTGTGGGAGTTTCTGAAACACTCCACGAAAAAAACTAACCCTCCCCCTGCTAGCCTGCTCAACTCATTGAATGCATCCCCGCCGTTTGCTTAGTCGGTTCGATTAGCATAGTACGATACACTTAAAGGCTATTAGGAAACAGTTGTATCTACATAGGTCTATGAGTACTCTGTAAGAACCAAGGACACGAGCGCCTAGAGGAAGTTGTAACTGGTCAGATTCAGTCCGGATTCAGTTTCGATTTCTGGTCCTCGTCCTTCCGTGTTATGTACAGTATGTGTGCTCAAGTGGGTCGAGTTGGGAAATCATATCGAAAATACATACGAAAAAACCCTAGGCCTAGAAAATTGATTATAAAATTGCGCGACACTGAAAAAAAGAGCACGAGTCATCCGAGTCTTGCGTACTATAAAATAGACGTCAATACAAATAGATCCAGCAATTCGCTTCTCTTATAAATGCGGTTTAAAAAACATGTGAACGATTTTGATTTTGATTCTGGTATTGGTATTGGTTTTGGTTTTGGTTTTGATTCTGATTGCGAAAAAGTGTTGCCTTTTCTTTTGATCGTTTCATTGTTGCGTTTCGCATTCGCGTCAGTTGTGGTTGTGGTTTCTGTTTCTGTTTCTGTTTCTTGGTTGGCTTGTGGTAGCGATTCTGGTGTCTGTTCCGGGGCACAATTCTGCACGTTACTGGCCGTCGAGCATCAGACCGTGGTAACACGGTCGATCTCCACGTAACGCACAGAATTGTCGCTTTGTCAGCAAATCACCTCCTTTTCATCCAGCACAGCGGTGTCCATCGAGCTGAGCGACTTCAGTCGCGTCTGCAGCACCGAGGAGCCGCGCAGCTTGCGTTTGATTTTCCTAAGAACACGAAAAGAACAGAGTATAGTTCCTATGGATCTTGTTTCCAAGGATCAATTACTTACTTGTAGGCAAAGGCAGCGAAAGCACAACACGAGAGCACAAAGATCAGGCAGAGGGTGGCCAGGATCTCGGCGGGCAGCTTCATCAGGGCCGAGCACTGCAGGAAGGCCTCATCATCGCCTGAGGGACAGTGGACAACGCCGTCGCACCAGACGCTGGCATTCACACAGGCGCCCAGTTCGGCGCACTTGAACTGACAGTCCTCTGGCGGATTAAATATATATTTACCTTGAATTTTATTTTAGTAACTACCATATACTAACCCGCCATGCTGAGCGTGGGCCTGGGTATCAGTTCCATCCAGTTAAAGGAGTACTCGCCATTTCCTGGCCGCAGGAACTCCACGCTAATGGCCCTAGATCGATTAATAAGCGCAAAATTGGGCCTCTCATTCCAGCCGGAGCTAAAGATCTCCACAAATTCGTAGGCACTCGAGTCGGGACTCAGTGGGCAGGCCACAATGGTGAGACCTGGGGGATTATTAATAAATTATTTAAATTAGTTAAGAGAAAACTATAGAAAACATTCCAAATGTTAAGTTAAATCTAGGATAGATGGGAAACCTACCCTCAGAAGTTGTCAGCACAGCTCTGGACTTGGTTTCACATCTCCAAGTATCCGACTGAATAAAGGTCGTGTTCAGAGTCTTTGTCGGATTGTGCTTACTCAGGAATATAGCCTTGAGGCGCACATACAAGAACTTATTGCCGTTCGAGGGCTCAATCAACCAGGGTCTTGAGCGGCACTCCACCTGGAAATATAATTGTAATAAATTATAAGGATAAGATATATATTTTGAGAGATACTTACATCTCCAAAGGTCATATCTATGGTGCCGCTGGGACCGAATTTCCTGCGCCCATCCTTGCAGCTCGTCGGGGCCTTGACAAACTCGAACATGCCCTCGAAGTTAACCGTGTCCGGGTCATCCAAAGTGGTCATGTTCTGGGCAATGAAGTGCACTTCCACATCGCGACTCGTGGAGGTGTACTCCACGGGCAGGTGGGATTGGTTCGAGGAGTTGCACATGCAGCCGCGATGCAGTAAAATGGAGTCGTGATAGGGTCGCTCGAATATCTGAAAGCCAGTAGAGTCTCTCTTGAAACCGATGCCTGGTTAGATAGAAGTTGACCTACCTCAATTCTGACATTGGTATCCCCGTAGCAAAAGGATCGGTTGATGTCCTCATCCACACGCGAGTAGCAGGGTCGATTGGTGGTGGTCACTTTGCGCAGCTTGATCCTTACTCTCTCTCCTCGTTGGGCCTCGAACTTGTAGATGCACTTTAGGTTCCTGGTGCCGCCTCTTCCGAACAGGAATATATTTCTGACACTCCGGAAGATGGCGGGATCCTTGCGGTCCATCATGCTGCTGAGGAACTTTCGGTTGCAGTCATGCTCTCCGCCACCCCAGGGCAGACCATCCTGGTACAGGTCAATGAACTCGTACTTCAGCTTGAAGTCCAGGGGTCTGAGAGGGAAATATAGATCAGAGGTCATCAGGGAATCAAATCCATAGTCTTTGGGGCAGACCCACCTGAGCACCGTGGACTCGGTGTTGCGCAGTTCCAACGTAATGGCATCGCTGCTGGACACATAGCTCTCGGAGATCGTGCAGGGTCGGGCGTAGGTCTCATTAATGTTGGATCGATCGCAGGTGCGGGGTATCGTGCCCCGACAGAATCGGGCAATAACACTGGTGGTGTTGTGGGCATAGTGGCCCAAAGTGTTGTAACTGCTCGCCTCGCTAACACTGCGAAAAATACATAAATAAATCCCGCAAGCAAATATATAGTTCTTTGTGTACGTACCAGTTCAAGTCCTTGCAGACGGGTGCATCCCTCAGAGTGCCATCCCAGATGCGCAGCATGCCACTGCAATCCTCCTGCGTCTGCAGCACTCCAATCGCTCCCACCGAGGTCTCATCCACTCGCCCGAACTCGGGATCCAAGTTGAACTTGAGAACGGATATCCAGACCTTAAATCTCGACAGGGGCTGGTGCATTCCCGACTGGCTGCTCGTCCGCCGCGACAGACTCAGGTGGTCGAAGGTCTTGAAGACGCCCAGCCCCTGCAGGTGGTACAGGCACGTGGAGTTCGGGGCCAGCGAGTGCCTGGGATTCTCCAGGATGCCACGGCCAGCGCCGCGAATCCAAAACTCGCAGGGCTTCTTGTTCTTCGAGTACGTGGGACTCTGTATGTCCACGAACTGAACTTCCACCTGCGAAGACAAGTGATTAACACGGCGGATTGTTCTGGGACTCGGGACTCGGGACTCACCTCCAGCTGGAAACCGTAGAGCGGCAGGACCTGGGACGAGGTGCCGGTGAAGGTGCCAAACGGAGACGTGCTGAACTCGACCAGAAGCTCCGGGCCGCTGGAAACGGCCGCCGGCACCGCCTGTCCGCCGCCGCAGAACTTCAAAATGATGGGGTCACGTCTGGTGTAGCCATCGTACACGGTCACGTAGTCCTGCGGGCCCAAAAGGACGAACCGAGAGACGGACACAAATAGAGAGAGAGACAGAGAGACGAAAAGAGAAAGAGAGAGAGAGCAGAGTTTGGGTGAGGAGAGAACGAAATGAGTGAGTCGGACGATAAATGTGGGTGGTGGTCTCTTGATTTCACCATGTGGGTGCCACTAACTAAATGTTACAGAGGACAAATATAACCGAAATCGGACTGAATTACTTAAACAAATTAACTAGCAGTTATGATATTATTATAATAATATTAAATGGCAAAGAATGGCTCTGATAAAGTGACTTTTTCATTTCAAAGTATCATTAATAAAAAGTAAGTACATCATTTTAATGGCTTTAAAATTACAGGTTATATTTCATTATGAAATATGTTGAAATTTTAAAGTATATTCATTAATTTATAAATCATTGTAATAATACAAGACTTTGGCATGGTCAATTTCCATATTACATATATAAACTATTAACTTTATCATAGCTATTTAATATTTTAAAACGGCATTAATTTAATGTGGGCTGCATATAATATTTTGTTAAATTGTATTATAATTTTTTTTTATCACTTTATCAAAGCCTCTACATGTAGGAAATATTTTGGGAACCTTAAAATAATTGTAAAAATTGTTTTCTGATTTGGATTGTCGATAAAAGTGTTACAAAAGTGCATCCAATAATGGTGACAATGGTTAGCTAGTACTGTTGTGTTTGTTTTTTTGCAGTGTAGTAATTGAAGCTGAAGGCCGAGTGTGGCCAAAATGGGTACGGAAAGGGGGAACGGTGGGGCTGAGTCGAACTGAGTGCGAAAGAACGGTAATTGCTGTAAAGAAGTGGACCCAAAGTGCAGCTGGCAGCCGGGCTCTCGTATTACTTAATGGCCACTGGACGTATACGTGATTTTTGGTTACATTCCGCTTCCCAGGACGATGGAAAGTAATGGTGCGGCATGTTAGCGACCGGGGAAGGGCCTGGCCGAGGTCTAAGTAGTTGAGCACAATGGCTTTGATGTGTCCGCCACTTGATGTCCACTAAATGTCGAACATGTTGAGCTCATTTAAAGTTTTTCTAAGTGAAAGAAGCATGTTTATGCGGGCTACGTTTAATGTCCTGGCTTTCGTTTGAGAGTTTAAAGTTCCTGACATAGTCCTTAACTCTGTGTAAAACTTGGGTGTTGATAGTGCTATTCTGAGCATTAAAAAACTTTAAAAACTATTTTATTTGGGTCTTTTAGGACTTTAGGTTAGCTCTAGCACTTGGAAAACATTTAAACTTTTTAAACCACAAAAAAATCTCTAAGGAAAAGATTCATTTATTTTAGAATTATATTTAAGACATTGCCTTCATCGTAAGGATTACTAATATAATTTTTCTGAAAACCTAATCGGGTTTTTGTAGCCGCAGGAAAAGATTATATGATATGATTTCTGTTTATTTCGGGATCTTGTATATTTTTCATTTAGATATATTTATTCCTCGTAAATTCCTCATAATTCCAAGGCAAACATTTATTTTAGAATTATATTTAAGGCATAGCCTTCATGGTAAGAACTCATGTAATTACTTATATAATTTTCCTGAAAATCTAATCGGGTTTTCGTAACCGCGGTTATGATTTTAAAACTCGATTTCCCTAACCGCATAAACTGATCGCCTTCGTTTAGGTGCGGCTTCTGCTGGCTTTGGCATTTTGCGCATAATTGTGTGCATTTTAATTGAGTTGGCCTTGCCGCGGGGTGCCGTAGAGTGGGCGTTTATACACACTATACACACACACTCTACTGGGGGTAATGGCACTCGGCGTGGCTCTGGGACCGGGCGTGACGAGCGACTGTGTGGGTCCCTGGCCAGGGGGCACTTCCCACCTTTCGGCCAACGCATGACAAATTAGTTTTGTGGCCGGCGACTTTTGCATTAATTTAGCTGAGGTTTCTGTTTCCCGGTCGCCCTTGTTTGTGCAGCTGGCCGCAAATTTAAACTATGCCAGAGACCGCAGACCAGATTCCGCAGCCGCAGGACACCCCGAAAACCTGGGCCAGAGGTCCAGGTAATTTGTGACCACAAATTTATTGAAAGCGAGGAATTTGTACAAATTAGTGGAGGACACAGATGGAGGTTATACTATATGAGAAGCTTGTTTTTCTTTGTTGTAGGGCAGCTACACCGAACAAAATAGATGACTTCCTTATTGTAATTGTAAACTTAAGTAAATATAAATTTAAATTATTTAAAACGAAAATGCTTAATTGAACTCCGAGTTCTATTAATTGTTTGAAATGTCTTTCCTTTGATTTACCGCCTATATGATTTATCATATTAATATTTCTCACCATATCAGGTGCTGAACATTTTTCAATTAATATATAATTTATAATTATGAATTGCCAGATAATGGACATTTTTACTATGAAAAATTCCAGAGGGAATACTATTTTTTCTGAGTGGCTTCCAGTTGAAGCTCCACACGTTTCCATTCCTTCGCCATCCGGCGATTATTCACACATGCCGCACCAAAATGGCCAGCACTTTTGGACATTTTGGCTTAAGAGCGCGACAAAAAGTGGTAAAAAAGGCGCTGGGAAATGGCGAACGCAGGACAATTTGTAGGCAGAGTGCAGGCCCAGGAGCTGGATCCTCGTGCAATCCTTGCAAATGACGCTAACGTCCGAGCGGATTGCTTTCCAACTGAATAAGCAAAAAGTAAAGGGGTTAGCCGGCTTGGTCTCCGGGTTAGGAGTGGCGTCCGTCCAAAGGAAGGATGGGGAGGATTTGCTGCCACAACGAGCATTTAATGGCGAAATTGCCGGCGGAGGACACGGGGTCATCCTCTCGTCATCCCTTTCAGAGGGATTTTGTTGCGAAGCGAAATTGAATAGTTGCTGATGACTAAATGGGCAACTAAAAGCAACATTCCTCGGCACGGAAATCATCAAAACGTTTTAGTGGAGCTTTAGGGGATGGTATATAGGATATATAGGGTATATAGGGGTGCCAACCCCTGACGCGGGGTGGAATGTCTTTGACCGCTGCGGCAGATCGGCTTAAAGCGCTCTGAATGGAGCCCGGAAGTGGAAAATCCATCAGAAGTGGCATCGCCTCCCCAACAGCCTTTGCTGCTCTCCGCTCTTGTATGATGAATGCCCGGGGCAATTATTTACATGGGTCCCTGGCACGTTCGTCCACTAATGTCCTTGATGTCCTCGAAGTATCCAGACCCCTCTACGACCCCCCCCGCCCGACCACTGTCTTTGTGTGCGATTTATGATGTGCGTGCCAAGTGTTCATTAATATAAATCCAATGACAGATTTTTCCCCTCGCGTGTGTGCTAATGAATATATTATCCAGTCCATAGATAATCCATAGATGTCGATTTACCCAGATCATTTTGATTTGTTGTTTGTTTGCTGGCGCTTAGGGGTTGTGCATACAGTTTGGCCTGATTAATTGTTTCGACCAGCGAAGGATGGCTAATAATTGTGGCTAATGGTGGAGATACAGAGATACAGAGATACAGAGAGAGACGCGGATAGAGGGGTGTGCTTGTGGCTTGTGGCTTGGTGTCAGGGTCAAGTGCTCACTAACTATTCTACGACTAAAATAGATCTGTGGGCTTCATGAGTTTGAACTGAATTGAATTGAATTGAATTGAATCGATTTGCATTGAATTGAGCGAGGCGTTTTCTTTAGTTTGGCATTACCGTGGATTTCCATTTGGGCTTTACATTTTCCTATTGGAGAAAATATACATACATTTATAGGTACTTGAGTAATCGTAATCACTGACTTAGTGGTTTCTATAGCTTGGTGCATATCGAGAAATCGTGCGGGAGATAGATTTTTGTAGGGTTTGTGAGGTTATCTGGGGTACTCCATTAGAGAGTAACTATTTCTGCCTTTTTTGCAGCCGGTTTTCTAGCACTTTCTAACTTTTCCATTGCTATATTCATTTTTTAAATATATTTTAAATATATTTCTAGTAACTTATTATCCTTAAATAGCTTGTATTTTGCTTTTAACATTTCTTTTTCCCAAGTAATGCTTATTGAATGCTCTTTAAGGATGCTTTCCTTGCTGTCCTGACACAATTCTCATTATTTATTTGTTTCTGCGGCACTATTCTTGTTCTCCTCTAAATTATTCTGCATTTTGTGAAAATAATTAGGTCTCAGAAGAGAAATTATCTAAGGGGACAGGACAATGCAGAGATAATCCAAGAAAATGTAATTAATTCCCCTTCTATTTAAACACTTTTCCGGCCCAGTTAGTTCCCCTTAAATATTTTTTCCTGCACCCTTTCTGAATATCCCATTAGTATACTTATTATTTTTAATATAATTAAGGTGGCATCATTAAATCCTACTTCTTGGAGCCGCTGCTTTCAAGCATATCCCATTTCGCCGGCTTATTTCCACTGGTCGGATCCCTCATCTTTCCTGCTGCCGGCTTATCCCCATTTATGCACCATTCTGCATGCACAACGCTCATTAAGAGCTCATCCAAAAGTTGCCCCTTTTAAGTTGGGGCTTTATGTGGACTCCGGCTCCGGATGGATCCCGCTCCCCGATGACAAACAAAAAAATAGGCTACGAAATTAACACTTCCCGCGACTGGCGCTGGCCAGAGAAGAGCCTATCGAGTGCTCAAGGCAATGTCGGTGGAGCGAGGACTTCGTCCTGGAACTCGGACACAATGGCGGGGCAATGACAGTGGAAAATCGGGGAGGGAAAAGGCTGGGATGGCAAACAACTGATTTCAGATTTTTGCTCATTTCTTTTTCAATTTGTCGTTTTTTGCGCAGTTTTTACCCAGTTTTTACCCAACAGACCCTGCTCTCTTCTCCCCTTGGCTCTGGTCAACAGAGGAAGTAATTTTTATACTGGATCTCTCGTTAAAGTTGGCAAATGCAAACACAGAGGAGTTCATCGGGCAACTGGCCAGGGACAGGCACGGGCACAGGCACGGGGACAGTCACGGATGCAGATACAGATACGGAGATTCGGATACAGATACAGAGTTACAGAGATAGCACCCAGCAGATAGCAGATAGCAGACAGCAGATAGCAGATAGCAGGGGAGGGTAAAGTGCATTTAAGGCAGATTTAATTACCTGAATGTAATCGCAGTCATTCCATGTTTTCAGCCTCGGCTCGAATTTCTTATCCTTGTCGCTGGCACTGGGCGGCGGTGCCATTTTATTCGCCGCGGCCGTTTCCTGGGTGGAAATCCAAACCAGATTGCCCTTGGGTTGTTTGACTAGAATCAGGGCGTGTTTGCCATGGGGCACGTCGTGCTGTGTGGACAGGAGAATTAAATGCAAATTAATGAGCCGCATCGCAAAGCTTTGAATGTTTTGTTTGACATTCTCAGTCCCAGTCCCGCATAGAAATGGGAGGATTAATTGGAGCATTTAGATTACAGAAAGTTCCCTTGGCTGGAATACCAAATGGTGATTGATCTTTGCGTTTAACATTGTATTTTTACTCTAAATTAATTGGGGTACTTTATCTAAACGAATTTTATTGGCAATATATAAATTCTTTAGTTACAAACCGTCTAGATTTATTTCCATTAATTCTTCAGATCTATTAGCTCTAAAATTCAGTTTAAGTATTGTTCCTTCTATATACTGGAAGCCGAGCAGCCAGTAAACAATTTGCTATTTAAAAGGGACATCCACGGCATGTGAGCCGAGACCTTTAACAGTTGATTGCCATTGGCAACGAGTCCTGCCAGGGGAGTCCCCGTCGGCAGGCAGGCGCAGACATATTAAAAATGCCGAAGTGGTCGGGACGGGGATGCTTCAGACGGCAGATTCTGCTCCTCCAGTTAATTATAATAAAAGCTCATTCTATTTTGGAATGTAAATTGCCATTTCATTTTTTCCTCTCTTGATTTTTGAACTTGGCTGTGGCATGAATAAAAAGCAGGCAGGTCCTTTTACGTACTTTTATGAGGCGCCTAGGATACCCGAAAAGCCAAGGCCTGGCTGAGTGTCTAACCTTTTGGCTTGGCACGCCCTTTAAGCCAGGACATTAGGCTGCCAGGCAGGAGTTTAATTTCGTTTTAATTGTTCTCTGCTCACCTGACGCACTGCGTAGTAACAGGTGAGGTTGCGCGGATAGATGCCGGGGAAGTTGGGCGACTGCAGCCGGCAGGTCTTCTTGTCGCAGTCGGTGAAGATCCTTGAGCAGTAGGTCCCAGGAATGAGGTCGCCTGTGAATGCGAGAAACAGATGTCACAGCCAAGAATTATATTTAATGAGTCATTAAAAGGTGTCTTGGCGCAGGGAATTAATTAGAGAACTTAAGGACAATTTGTTAGGGAATTTCAAAGGGATGTGTGTGGAATTCTTAACAAAAATTGAATTTAATTATGGGGTCTCCTGGGGATCAGCTAGAGCCTCACTCACCCAGATAGTACTTGGGCTCCGTGTAGTTCTGCTCGTCCTTGGCCAGCGACTTCTCCAGCGAGGCCATGAAGGTCTTGTTGTTGGCATAAGCGCTGAACAGGCTGAAGTCCTGCCCATAACGGTCCGAACGGGCTCCGCTCGAGTTGGTAAAGTCCTCTATGATGCCGGCGGCCTGTTGCTGCTGCTGCTGCTGCTGATTGAGGAAGCTGCTGCGGTTGTGCCACTGGGCTAGCTCTGGAAGAGGATAGGATTAGGGCTTGCAGAGTCACCCCTAGGATCACACTCACCTGCCAGCTTAATGCCCCCGTAGCGGGTCACCGAACTGTCCCGGGACAGCACCTTGTACCTGATGCGGAAGTCGAAGTTGTAGCCACTCTGATCCCTCGCCAGTCTGCGGGTTATATAAATCCGAATCGGGGTCAGTTAATTGTGTGTTTAATCGCGACCTGTACTCACCTGTTCAGCCGGATGGTGAATATCAGGGAGCGGGTCTCGCTGTAGAACAGCACCGGTCCCCAGGAGGTGCCGCACCACATCCCCCCTATGGGCGTCCTGGCTGACTCCGCTATCTGCATGTATCCGTCCGGACAGCCCTCGTGCACGTACGAGGTGAATCTGCCAATCGTGAAGCTGTCCAGGGTGACCTGCGGCGATTCGGGCAATAAGCGTGTGAGATATGTCATGGTTTAAGCCCTTATACTTCTTATTCTGCCATGAAAAAGTGCTAAATATAGCATTGAATATTTTAAAAATATATAAATAATATATAAATTATATATAAATATATAAATATCTTAGAAACAGCCTCAGAAAGTGGAATAACAAGTGCTTTATAGTATATTTTACTATTAAATCAAATCAGAGAAATGCCTTTCTTATTCAAATAAGTGAGATTTTGTCTCTGTTTGTTATACAATTACATAATTATTTATTGGGGGAAGCTCAGCCATCTGGAGAGCGGAAACGTTCTTAATTTACTCCCAAAGGCGCAAATGGCTCGAGTCTAGTAAGGATTCTCCTCTGCTCCTTGCTCCTTGCTACTCGCTGCTGGGTATAAAATATTTGCCGGATGTGCCGAAGGGGGTGTCGGTAATAAAGTTTCGGTCAGTGCTCGTAGCTCAGTGGATATCAGTGCAGAATGCTCTTGGGACGCACTCGAGCATGCCAAAGGCTTTGGCTCCTGGCACTGCTCCTTCTCCTGCTGCTCCTGCTACTCCTGCCACTGCTCCTGCCACTGCATCCTCCATTCGAATTGGAGGTGTGAAGTGGCGTAATAACTAACAGGCGCCGGCACTTGCTTCCTGCTTGCTCGAAATTGGGTGGCAGTGGCACTGGCGCTGGCGGAGTCAGGATTTGCTACGCTCTGGCGACGGGCTTTGAAATCAATATTGCTTCTGCCACCCCACAGCCGGGCGCCACGTCCCACTGCCCATCTACACCCACCGCCCCACAGCGCCTTTGTTGTTGCTTATCTTTTAATGGCGTAGTTTATCCCGTTTACAAAATGAAATGTGAAAGGCAGTAGTAGCTGGAGAAGATGAAGGAGGAGTTCAGGGTTCCAGGTACACAGGAGAAAATATATCCTTTGTTTGGGAATTAATATTCCCGATATCCTTAAACTAAATTCAAATTAAAGTGAATACATAAAATGTTATAAATTAATATGTATGGGTACACAGGAGAAAATATTCTGAGAAATATAGATCTTTATTTGGGAATTAATATCAAATTAAAGTGAATCAATAAAATAATATAAATGAATATGAATGGGTACACAGGAGAAAATATCTTCAGAAATATGGCTCTTTGTTTGGGAATTAATATCCCTAATATCCCTAAACTAAATTCAAATTAAAGTGAATTAAATAAAATGTTATAAATTAATATGTATGGATACACAGGAGAAGATATCCTCAGAAATATAGTTCTTTGTTTGGGAATTAATATACCTGATATCCCTAAACTAAATTCAAATTATATTGAATTAAATAAAATGTTATAAATTAATATGTATTAGTACACAGGAGAAAATACCCTCAGAAATATAGCTCTTTGTTTGGGAATTAATACACCTAATATCCCTAAACTGAGTTCAAATTGTAGTGAATTAAATAAAATGTTTTAAATTAATATGTATGGGTACACAGGAGAAAATATCCTCAGAAATATAGCTCTTTGTTTGGAAATTAATATCCCTAATATCCTTAAACTAAATTCAAATTAAAGTGAATAAATAAAATGCTATAAATTAATATATATGGGTACACAGGAGAAAATATCCTCAGAAGTATAGCTTTTTGTTTGGAAATTAATATTCCTGATATCCTTAAACTAAATTCAAATTAAAGTGAATTAATAAAATGTTATAAATGAATATGTATAGGTACACAGGAGAAAATATCCTCAGAAATATAGCTCTTTATTTGGGAACTAATATCCCTAATATCCCTAAACTAAATTCAAATTAAAGTGAATCAATAAAATGTTATAAATGAATATGTATAAATTTGTATATAGTCCCCGCTTTTATTTATAGTATATCCCATTTATTTGGCCCCGTGTTGAGCCTGTTCTCACCTGCACCACATCGCCGTACTGGCCACCTGCCGCCGTGAACGTGAGCACACACACGAAGGGCACGCGGTCCTGCTTGGGTCGGTGCAACTCCAGGGCGTAGGTCTGGCCGATGTCCCCGTAGTAGGTGCGATTACAGCCTGCGAATGAATGTATATATATATATATATAAATCGTATGCAATTAGCGTTAGTTCGGCAATTAGTTTGTTTATTGGCGGCGCTGCCTGGCAACCGCCGGCAACTGATACGATTGAGAAAGGCAGGCAGGGCCCCGGGCCCAACAGGGGAGTCCCCGAACTCAACCCAATTAGACGCCCCAGGGAATGGCAATTGTCACGCCATAACTCATCGCCAGGTCCTGGCAGATGCTAGCACAGAGTATCAAATTAGCATAACATTAAGTTCATATGCAAACTGATTGGATCGCTAAGTAGATTAATCCATTAAGGTGAATAATTCGAGGTACTTTCACTTTAATGTATTCACATCCGGGCGGGGAGTGGGAAAAGTGTGCGGGAAAATTACTCATGTGGTGAATCTTATCTTAAAGATACAGCTTTACGAGGCTTGTGTTTATTTCACCCATTCTCTAATTATAATTAATGTCTTGGCTTTTATAAGTCATTATTATCATATTTAATTTGTCCTATGGTTGGATATTTAATTACCTTTATCTTGAAGTTGAAAGTTAAATCTTTATGCTTTATTTTTATATTCCAATTCATAAATAACTTGCTTCACTTCACTTGTATTTTTTAGGGCTCTCCCTTCGTTATTTAATCCAAATAAAACCCATTTTGTTTATTAGATTCATGGTTTTCTCTCACTTTGGATTATTTTAATCAAAAGCCCTTCCCTATTATCTCTGTGTTTATGCATGAACATTTAATATTCTGGGAATTTTCCAGCTGAATTGTTTACGTCTTGTGAATGAATAAAAATGCCATCGGCAACCCCTTTCCCCGCTCTCACTCGATTACGTATTCGAATTTGGAATTCCTTTTCATAATTGAATGACCACAAACTGCCATGATTTATGCTTGTGCGATTTGCATTTATGGAATTAAGCCAGGCCCTTTGTATAGACGGTGTCCTTGCTTCGGGTCCCCAAAAGTAGACTGAGCGAGAGTAAGAGTAAGAGTCCTGCAGCCAAAGTAGTTTGCATGGAAATTGGCAATTTCTTATTGGATCCTGGGCAATTCTGCCACTCGCCATCGTTCTTCTCCTGGGGCATTTCAATTAGTTTTATTAAAAATGCATGCGATTCGGACAGAGACAGCGACAGACACTGCGGACAGCCCCCGGATGAAATAATTCAATTCGAATAAATAGCCCAAGTGTTGGTGGCGTTGTTGCTGCTCCAATTGCCTTCTGTGCATTCAATTAAATTTATTATGCGCTCAGCCATCAATAGTCAATTAGATAATTATGGCCATAGTTCGACTGCACTCGGAACGGGGCCAGGGAGGGATTAGGGCGAAACTGGCAGTGCCAGCTGTAGGCGAGTTTCCAATTTGATTGCCTGTTTGGTTGTCAGTCCTTCAATCCATCTGCCTGTCAGTCACTCAGTCAGTCAGTCAGTCAGTTGGCCTGCGAGCTATTTTATGGTGGGCGTTCTCCATAATTGCCACAGTGAGTAATCATAGATTATGGTATTTCCCGTACAGACCATTCAATTAGTAATTTTCGAGGGCAGGCAACATCAACAAAGTTTAATCGCATTCCCAGTGGCTGATATAATGATCTAATGGAATTAGTTCTTTGGTTACAGAAGTGGAATAACTTGGCAATAAATATGGTGTTAATGTGGCTTAAGTTAGTTAGCATTTGGCTTTATTGAATTATTAAAACTAACTGTAATCAATAGGCTTACATTACTTACTTTTGAACATTATTGAGATGTTTAATATATATATATAAATATATATTTTATTACAAAGATAATGCCGATTGTGATGGCATGTAATATTGTCTGCTTGCGTATCATTTATTCACACCTGCAGCGATTAATTCAGCGGACTCCCCAAGGACTCATCACAGCTCTGTGTGAGCTCTCATAATTACTCCGAATGGTTTTTAATATCAGCCATAAAGTGGGCTTGTCTTCCTGGCCAAAACGCCCCACACAAAACAAGCTCAGGCACTGGGACCCTCGATGAGCTCGTTGTTCAATTAAAAAGCCCAACGAGTTGTCGCTGTCCTTATTCATCAGCAGCCAGGCCGCTCATCCTGCCCGTCCGCCCGCCTCATTGGATGTCATTGAAAAATACTTAATTAAATTCATCAACGCTTGACATGACGCGCGGAGGAGACGGGAGCGGCAGCGGGAGCGGAAGTAGCCGGGATGGCCAGTTGTGGGGCTTACTGGCAGCCAATTGGCAAAAGTGAGAAGTTCACTTTGCCGCCATTATGGGGGCCACTGGTTGGGGAGAGCCGGAGGGCAGGAGGGCAGAAGGCTGTATGTATGCCACTCTGGGTGGTGGCAATCTCTGCGCCGCTCCATGTGCGAGTGGGGAGTGCTTAATTACATTTACACATGAAGGCCGTGTTTACAAGGGCGGGCAGTGAATGGATGCAGCGGAGGGAGATGATTGCCGGACGGTTATGGGGTTTGACAAGCCTGATTGCTTCCACCTGCCTGCCTCCTGCCTGCACTTCCAGCGGGGATTCACTTCTGGCCACCCAAGCGGGCAGCCAGTGAAGTTCCCTTCAGGGAGGGTCAGTGCCCTACTCCGCTCTTTAAGCAGAGTATAAGGGTATACTCCAAAGCGGAAACTATATTTCAATTAAGATAACCTAATAGGGCAACACTGCGTATACGCAATTGCCGTTGCGTATACGCAGTGTTGCCGTATTAGGCTATCTAAAAGTTACATTTCCGCAGTTTAAAGCTAGTATTTATTTCGGACTATTTTATATTTTGTCTTTCTCTTGTCTGGCATCCGATATACCCGACTTCTGGATCGCTACGGCAAGGCCTTCTATTGCGTATACGCAGTGTTGCCCTATTATATCTATCTAAAAGTTACATTTCCGCAGTTTAAAGCTAGTATTTATTTCGGATTATTTTATATTTTGTCTTTCTCTTGTCTGGTTTCCGATATACCCGACTTCTGCATCGCTACTTCTTACTGCCTTTCAACTGAAGGCCATCAATCGCCTGGCAAATTGCGCAAACAATTCGCTTGCAGGCCATTTGGCAGTTTCTCATTATTTCCCGCTTTACATAATTGCCTTCGACACAATGTTAAGAGCCTTCGCTTTACAACTGAACTCTACTTTTATCATGCCTGATATTTTTATGTTCGCTGCTTTCTTATAAGTATTACAAACCCAACAAACGGTTTGGTGAAAGAGTTATCTTTTGAATATAATTAAACATTGGAGTTATGCCAAGCATTTCCCCGATTTACTCCCCGGTCTTAAGCCCTTTTTAGCCCTGTGTTCCCTGTATTGTTGGCTTCACTCACGTGTGCAAAACCGGGGCTCATCGCTGCCGTCGCCGCAGTCGTTGGCGTTGTTGCAGTACTTGCTCAGCGGTACGCAGCGTCCGTTGGAGCAGCTGTACTCGGCGAGGGAGCAGCCAGTCGGGGAGGAGGCGGGGCCGGGGGCCATTTGCAAATTGGCAGTTTTGCCGGGCCCAAAAGAGCTGGATGGAGAGCCAGCTGTTGCCCCGGCTCCGGCTCCGGATCCGGATCCGGCACCAGCTCCTCCTCCGCCCCCGGATCCGGCACCGGCACCAGCTCCAGCTGCAGCTGCTGCTGTGGCAGCCAGGCCCAGGCCGAGGCCCAGGCAGAGGAGCAGCGTCAGCGTGGAAGTAGTCGCCGGAAGTGGATGTCGCCGCTGCTGATGTCGCTGCTGCGGCTGATGTAGCAGTTGCTGCCGCTGCTGCTGCTGCTGCGGCTGCTGCAGTTGCTCGTGCTGCTCCTGACAATGAACGTTGCAGCTGGAAGCCATTGTGGATGTTGCCGCTGTTCCTGTTACTTTAATTGCATGACATTGTGTTGGATTTGCTGGCGTAGCTTGCAGCACTTGCAACATTTTTGCGACACTCGTGTGTCGTTCATTTGGCAGCCATTTTCGGTGTCGCCTCAGCTTACAGCTCGTTACTCTCAGTCTGCTGGATGCGTTTGTTGCTTTTGTTGCTTTTGTTTGCTTTGTGCCAAGTGTTATCCTTGGCGTTGTTGCTATTGCTTTTGCTGGGGCAGTGTTTGTTGCAATTGTTCGTTGTTTCAGTTTCTTTGGCCGTTTTCTGCTTTTGTATTTCTGCCGCCATTTCAATGTCATTACTGTTGTGCCTGAAAGTACACAAAAAGGTGTTAAGAGTTTAATAAAGGTATTACTATTTTCTGATAAAATATCTAACAATGATTGCATAAAAATTGCTATTCCGATTATGCATGTTTATTATAGTGGCTTACTGAACATATTACTATATTAATTTTATATTAAATACATCTTAAAATCATCTTCCTTTAATTTCTCACCTAAATATGTCATTTTGCAATCCTGCCTCCATTCGAAATTAAGAAAAATACCACCTTAAATAGTATTTGTAAATTTAGATTGATATTCTGAATACAAGTTCTCTTAATAGGCAAATTAATGGCTTTTCTATTATCTGTAATTTGCACGTCGCTGCTATAATTCAAGTCACACTGTTTAATCTTATTTGCACTTAAATGGAAAATTATTTGCCTTGCTTTAATTATATTAAAACCATTAAAATGGTAATTGAATTCCAAGTGTGTCGATTAACAATTACAGTAATAGAGGCATTTTTATTGTTTAGGAGGCGAGTTATTTAAAATATTCAAAGGCCAGGGACAAACAATATTTCCACATGCCCCGCAGCCCGATTACACGCCAAATTTATGGCCAAATATTTATCGCTCCGCATATACTCGCACTCGAGCATTGGAATAAATTCTAGGGATGCCCTCGACCAATGGAAATCATAAATATTTGCAGCGTAAACAATTTTCTTTGGTGTTTTTGTAGTTTTTGTTTTGGGGATAGGGAGTTTCCGCTTTATTTTCGGGGCCTTGCGACTTACTCGCATATTTTTCACGCCGGGCTAAGGACGAATTTTCACGCGCGTTGCACATTATGGAAAGTTACGAGGATTTTGTCGTCCTTTTTTGTGTTGTTGCGCTCGCTGAGCGTGTAACGGTTTCATTTTGTCCTTGTTTTTCGTTTTCGCTGCAGGACAGCCGACTTTTGCACGATCCACTCTGCACAATGGATATATGCATGGCGGTCTGGCCCGGCGGCATAGCCAGCCCAGAGACGATGTCGGTCGGAATTGATTAATGTGTTTTTTGTGCAACGATTCGAGGGAAAGCCGGCAAAACTGGGGCTTCTGCGGGTGCGGGTGTGGGTCTGCCGCTGTCGATTGCAGCTTGCCAGTGATAACGATGAGTAGAAAAACAACAGTCCGCCGCCGCCGCCGTCGCCGCCGCTGCCGCCCCACCTCTGCCAGTGATTTATGAATGTTGTTCGGGGCCTTGCAACGCATGACCCCAAAACACTGTCCGCCAGCAGAGCCAGCAGAGCCAGCAGCGCCAGAACTGCCAGAAATCGAGCGCCGAATAGCCGGCAAGTCAATGAGTGCCACTGGGAAATTGCGGCATACGTACACCATTCGCACCAGCATACGGCCGGCGAGAGAGGGAAAATCGCAGAAAAGCAGGCGGCGCAAAAAATAGTTGCATAATTTTAAATTAGACCCTCAGACATGGAGCAGACAACCTGGACGGAAGCTGGCGCACCGAGAGAAAAATAATCAGTCTGGGAATGTGGCTTCACTTGGATCATATAATATTGTAGATCCGAGAAATATACTAAATGATATAATGTCACTATCTTTTTCCTCTCAGTCTTTGCTGAACGGTACTATACTATGTATGCAGTTTGCTTGACAGTTTTTTAAAACTCTTAATTTGTCATTAATCTGATCGAAGAACATTTTTTGTTAAATAAAATTGCATATCCGTAAAAGGTTTTAAGGGATATAATGTCACTATCTTCTTCCTCTCAGTCATTGCAGTACGATTCCATACTATGTATGCAGTTTGCTTGACATTTTTTTAAAACTATTAATTTGTCATTAATCTGAGCGAAGAACATTTTTTGTTAAATAATATTGCATATCCGTAAAAGGTTCTAAGGGATATAATGTCACTATCTTCTTCCTCTCAGTCATTGCAGAACGGTACTATACTATGTAAGCAGTTTGCTTGACATTTGCATCTTTAAGATTATAAACTATTAACTATAAACTATTATAAATGTGGCTTCAATCTGATCGAAGAAAATTTGTTTTTAAATAATATTGTAAATTCGGAAAATGTTCTCAGGGATATTATGGCATGGATAATAATATTTAAGGTACGAAAAATGTTCTTAGGAATATTATGAGACTATATTGTTCCCATTATTCATTGCAGAAAGATACTATAACATATATGCAGTTTGCTTGACATTTTCACCTTTATGGCTTAAAACTATTAATTTGTCATTAATCTGAACGAAGATAATTTTTTGTTAAATAATATTGAATATTCTTAAAAGGTACTAAGGGGATTATGGCAATATCTTGTTCCTTTCATTCATAGCAGAAAGATTCTATACCATATATGCACTTTGCTTGCATTTTTGCATTTCTTCGGTTAAGAGGTCACACTCTTTTTAGTTCAGGTTAGTTTAAAATTTTACATATATCGTGTGTATACAATGGTATTTAATTCATTGTAATATAACCTTTCTAGTTTCAAAATAAATTAATTACTAAATTCTACACCGCGAAGTGCATTTAATATTAATTGAAATATAATCTATGCATATTGCTGCTGATAATTTTTTCCGGGTGCCTGCAGTGGAATGGTTTAGTGACTGCTGGGAGTGGAAAATATAGGGAAATGGGGACTGAGAACGGGGTGGTGAATCCACTGGGGAAAGGGAATAAGGAAGGTAATGGGTTCGGGCAAGAGACTGAATCAGAGACAGCGGCGTCAGCAGACAGCGGCAGCCAGACGGAAACTGATGCCGATGTTTTTTCCAGCCAGCTTGTTGCACCAGAGAACACGACAATTGGAAAATTCTAGGGAAAGGGAAACTCTTTGCATTTAATGTACAATTTTGGGAATCAAGTGCAATTCATAAACTTGTACTAGGTCCAATAACATGATTTTTAACAAATTTAATCATGAAACTTATGGTAATTTGAATAGAACCCAAATAAATTGAAACTTTTCAACTGATATAAAAGTTAATACTCAAAATCCAAACGAAGGACTTGCTTAAAGTCGCAGACATTTACTTTTTAATGACTTCTTTGGTGTCTTAAAGGACTTTCCGCTGTAACCCATATGCCTGAAGCGATTGTAGCGAAGCCAGCATGTTGTTTTTAACATTTTTATGGCTCCAGACCACTCCTCCCGATGCCGTCCTGCATTTGGCCATTACAATGTCTGGCGTCAGTGGGATTTTTGCCACAAATTCGTGCAGCGTAAATATAAACCCCCGGAGAGTCGAGTCGAGTCGAGGACGAAAGCTGGACGCTGTGTCTAGTCGTGCATTAAATTGCTAATAAGTTTTAATGGGGCCAACTTTGTCTCAGCCAAATTCGCAGTCTTAAAGCAGAGGATTGCTGCCCCTTAACTCAATGAAAAGCGATTTCCCAGCTATTTTCCACAACCCGAGAGCGTAAACAGAAGCCATTTTCTTTATCACGACACTGGCTTATCAGCCGGGAGTCACACATAGAGATATAGCCATTCCCGTATCTGTTTACGAGCCAGAAGATGGATATGGAGCTGCTGCCGCTTTAATGGATCTCAAAGGGATGGCGTCGATATCAGCTGTCGTCGGGCACGAGGATGTGCGAAGGGATGTGTCTCCCATCTCCTTCTCCAGTTCAGTTCCCCCTGACTTGACTTGCCTAACCCCACAATTGCCGTACACACACTCATCCCCCTCCACATATGCAAAATAGTTGCACATAAAAAGTGCTGAAGGACTTGGCGAATCCTTGCAGCCAACGGCGGCTGTCAGTTGTCGTTACTGTGGCCGCCACTGTGCTGGGATTGTCGGTAGTCATCATCGTCCTTATCGTCATTTCTCTGGCTCTGGAGCTGGCTCCCGCTCATCCGCAGTAACTTTCTGCGGCAAGCCGGAATGGAATCTGACTTATGGTACACATGCAACATTTTACAAGCTTTTCATTCCAACTTGAATCATTAAAACAGTATTTTTAACATGAAAATGGTTTAAACTCTAAGTTTCCTGGGTAAAAAATTAAGGCATCAAATAAAAAAGATGTCAAAGGTATCTAAATTATTTATGTTACTGAACTTAGCTTGGGACGTCTTCAAGGATCACAAAGTAAATATTAAAGCTTCAGTAAGCTTACCTTGGGAACGTCTTCAAGGATCACAAAGTAAATAATAAAGCTTAAGAAACCATCTTATATTTAATTTTTAACAATATTTTCCTCTGTGCACGTCACTCTGTGTGTCCTTTCTGCTCTGTTCCTTCCCCTCGCATAAAGTTTGTCTCAATGGCGCAGCGGAAGGGGAAGTGCATGCCGGCACACACTCTCACTCACACTGATGTAGCATTGGGGTGCGTGTTGCCTTAAATTCTGTTGCATAAGCGAGGGCGTTCTGGCCTGTGACTTCTGCGGTTCAATGCATCCCGCGTTGGCCTCAGACGCCTCATTAGCGCTGCGATTCGCTGCCAAAATGCCAAATGATAATTGCAGCAATTTGGACCCGAAAATAAAGCGAGACAAATTGTATTCGCACAACTTGAAAAGTTAGTCAGCGCAAATTGGAGGCAGCAGTGACTCGTTTTTGGGGTTACTGGGGACTTGGCCAAATTGTAACGAGCTAAACGCTCACACACGCACGAGCTGCACTCAGAGAAACATTTTATTGCCCTAAGAAGTAGTTTTAAAAGGGTAGGAAATAAAAAACACCAAAACCAAATGGAATAAGAATTTAATATATGATTTGAAGTTCAAAAGAGAAGTAGTAAGAAGTAGTAAGAAGTAGTCCAAGAATTGGATCACAGCGAAATTCAAAATCATTATTTGGGATGAATGCACGATGGCTCATGAAGGAGGTTTGAAGGCAGATTACTAAACGATGATTGAATTAATAATTCGAGACGATTTGGTGGGGTTATAATAATGCTCTCAGGAGATTTTTGTCAATTTATTAAATTTATTTACAGGTAAACGGCCCTTTAAATTAAAGATTTTGTAATTAAAGATAATCACTCATAGAAGCATAAATCAAGCTGATAAATTCCAAGGTAAATATCCCTCTCTGAGTGTATTTAGCTTATATGTAGATGCCGAATTCCCAAGTTGCCCCTTTGCAAGAAGTCAAATTTCTTTTGGGCACGTCAAACTCATGCTCACGTCATCAAAGTTTTCTTTGGCAATGTGCGCGCCATTACGGCCGGAAATGCCACACACACCCAGGAGTGTGTGTGTGTGTGTGTATGTGTATGCAGAAAACGCGTCAAAGTTATTTAAACACCAAAGCGACTTTCTCCATGTCGAGTTGCCGGGAAAAGGCTGTTACATGAAGATATATTCTTTCGTCTCTTTTTCGTTTGGCAAAGGGCTTTCACTAAGCTGCTTAGTGGCAAAGCAGGCGGCAGATCCTGAATCCTGAATCCTGGATCCGAAATCCTGGCTCTTCTGTTTGCAGGCGTGCTTGTTTACCTCAGATGGCTAATGAAACTTGAGAGTTTCTTTTGGCAAAAAACTGTTGACTTAAGTAGAGTAAAATCCAATTGAAAAAGGTACTTATAAGTGATTGTTTTAATATCCTGTGAAAAGGAAATGCATGTATTTACACTACCACAGGGAGCTAAGTCTAGGAGATATTAAGATCATGATGTGGGATAATGATTTAGATAATTAAGCGAATATTGCTTATTAAGAAAGTATTACTTATATGAATTAATCATTTCGTATTTAAATAAAAGGGTTTGCTTACTTATTCCGCATTATTAAATTTGATTTTATATATATTACTTACACTTAATATAATCAATTCATTTCTTATTCTACCCACAAAAATTTAATTTGTACACCTATTTGAGCATTCAACTCACTGCAACCTTTGTGGGTGCCAGGAGTCCTTCCATAGTTTCGTCCTTCTTCGCCACTTTCCTTTTGTTCTCCGTTTTCCTTTTCCGCGCAGTAATTCTGTTTTACTTTGCACTGAACTTATTAAGTTTTACTCCATCCGCTTTCCCTTTTCGACTTTCCCGGGAAGTCATAAAGTTGGCACATGAGCAAATGAAGTTCACTTTAATGGACATTTGAGATGTCAGGATTTAATTACGGCTGCAACACGCAACTCTTGAAGCTTTCACGGGGATTTTCGGCCATCAATTGTTGGCCCTCTCCTTTCGGCTGTCAGCCGGCAATAAAATGGGGAGTTCTGGCATTCCAATCCATTTCAATCGAGTTCGGCGGCAGTCCATTGTTTAGCCTTTGATTGTCATTCACTCGGCGCGGCGTTAAAGTGTATTTTAATTTGATTTCATTGTTCGCTGTCATTTGCCGTCATTTGATGGCCGGAATGAATATGAATTGAATTGGCTCTGATGGGGTTTTTTCATTTGGGGGCCTGGTACTTTCCGCTCTCCAATGACACTCGTTTCATTGCGTTCCAACAATTCGATTAGCAGGCCGAATTTCGGCAAAAGACCGATGGCTGGAGCGACACGGCTTTTTAATTAGTTTTTAGTTTCGGGTGGACGGCACCGAAATGGAATAGCTAATTAATATGACAGACGCAGATCGGGACAGGACGATGGAAATTTGAATTTCATTTGAGAATTTCGGGGAATTTCGGGGCAGGCCATCGTCGTTGACAAAGCCATTGGGTATTTACTGAATTTGCCATGGAGGAGGCAGGCAGGCAGCCTGCCTAATGAGCCACATACGACATGAATAATTCGTTGGAACCGAAACTCAGTCACGATTTTCGTGGGGACAAAGGCCCAACGCAAATGGAAGGAAAACAAGCTGCCATTTAATATTTCATTTACACACAAAAAAGCTCCGCAGCCAGCTCAATAATGCATGGACAATATGTCTAACCGTTGAACCCACAACCAAAAAAAAAAATAAATTAAACCAAAACCCTATTCGTGTTCAAATGAAATCTTAATAAAAGAAAAACGCCCACAAATCAAATGTTGCCGGGCTCCTGGGCTTTATTTTAATTAAAAATTTAGCATGCATGACGCGGAACAGTTCAAATGTGAAATATCAAGCATACGCCGCGTTGTGCCCCTCGAATTTGATGATTTCTTTTGCATGGAACTCGGTATTTGCGATGCATGGCAAATGCATGCCGAGTAAATATTGAAATTGCTCTTGGCAAATTTGGAAACCTTTGATTGATATGCGTTTAAATCGATTGGAGAGCCCCTCCGCCCTGCATCTTCGTACATATGTCATTAATTTTTATGCTCAGCATCCTCCATAACTGTCACTCGTCCTTCCTCCTCGCCATCAAGGCTTCATCGTCGTCATCTCTGGCTGACTCTGCCGTTGTTGTGATTATTTTGCCAAGCAAATATCCAGAATGTGTGCGTTGATTCTTCGGGCGCATTGCATGAATTACTTTTGCCTTTGTTAAGAGCAAACACAATGCCTAAGCTGATGATGGGCGGCTGACGGCGACGTTGATGCTGATGCTGATGCTGATGCTGACGAGGAGCCGAGGCTGATGTGCGTGCCAAGGATTTGTAAGCTGTGAAATGTTCAAGGATGCGCGACCCACATATATGTGCACTTGGAGAAATGTGTAGCTCGAAACAGGAAATATAAAGCTGGTTAGGGAACTTGTACGACATAATTAAGAATTCTTTTAAAGCATTTTAAGTTTCCAGGAAGTTATAATACTATAAAAGAATTATTAGAAAATAACAGAAATAAAACCATTTTAATTTAGGAACTTCCTGGAAGCTTCTTATTTAAAAGAGTAATTAATGGTTGCTTAAAGATAATGTTTCCAGATACAAATTGCTAGTTTTATTATTATTTATTTATATATATGACTTACAGAAAGCTGACATTAATTTGCATTAAATAAATTGAATATTAAATTCATTCATTTACCTTAATATAAAATCTAATATTGTGCAGTCTATGTAGAAATGATATTTGTTCGCTTTTGGTTTATTAAACCTTTATCCTTTCATATTTGTTAAATAATCCCACTTATTAATCTTTTGTTATACCAAAAAATTTTTTTAATATGTTTTATCGCATGTACAAATTTTGAGCTTCATTTACACGTAATAATTCATAATTACTTTATAGTTTTAGTGATTCAAATTGTCTCAGTGCATTTGCAAGACATTCAAGACAAGGCCTAGAAAATTGCGATGCCGGGGAGAGGGAAATGTCCCCCAATGCAAAATATTCAAATCAGAATGGAAACCGAGTCGCTGTTGTATTTTGTAGCTGCTAAGCAGCTACACAATGCTGGGGAAAACTGGGAAATGGGAAGGAAGAGATTTTCCCTACCACTGAGCAATGGCCCGCAATTCGCACAGAGCGTGAGTTCCGCTTCATTTTCTTTCAAAAGGAAAATTGTTTTTGCCACAGTAATTTGTTTGCCATTCAAATTTCCCACCCAACACAACGTGCAGAAAAATGCTCGGCCTGAGAGAGTGGGTGTGTGGGTTAAGGTGAGGCTTTAAGGACCCCGGGCCCGCTGTAATTCCACTTAAGTGCCGAAAATCAATGCCGAAAAGAAGCCGCCGAGTGTTAGTCACTTTTGGCCGCGGGCCGCCCACTGTGCACCGCCCACTGTGCCCACTGTACGTCGAGTGGCACTCCAGTTTTACAAGTGAAGTGAATGAGAGCGGCTGAGGCGCGAAGTGGCCTCCCGTTCGGAATTTGCAACAAATGGCAAAAAAAAATCGAAATAGGAATTGGCCAAAAAGTGAAAAAAAAATCAAATTTCAAGTGCTAGTCGAGAGCTATTTGCATAATGCGGCTGCTGCATGAATAAACCATGTCGAACCCAGCTCCTCAGACTCCAATCCGCGGTGCTTCCACTTTTCCGGCTTTCCCAGCTGTCCCGGCTGTCCCGACTTTCCCGACTTTCCCGACTTTCCCTCTTCATTCCACTGTCTGTCTGCCGAGGAGGCAAGTAAAACGTTTAAATCAAATCAGGCAAGGAATGTTTTTTATCCCGGCCAAAGCTGCAGACAGCGGAGGTTATGATGATGCACACATTTATCCTTAAACCCACACTGCAGGCTCACAGGAGCATAGAGCTTGGCAGGATAAAATTTGAGTGGGAAAATTATTTGTTCAACGCTTTGAATTCACAAATGGTTATGAACACAAATAGTTATTCTTTCTTTTAACCATTTTTTATGTGCAGCATTTGTAAGAAAATAAACATTTTATAACCAGTTTCTTGCTATTGAAACATGAAGCTTTTTAAGTTATGAATTTGTGGTTATAAACTAAAGGTTTTTGCTGTAAAAGTTAATTGGGAATAAAAAACTCTATAGGAATAAATTGAATAAATAAGATGTGTAATTTTGATGCCTTATTTAAAATAAGAGCACCTATCACATAACTTTTAATAGAAAGCTAGTTGATATATTCAGCGTAGATTATAGAAGCATAAATTGCGTCTTTAAAAAGCCGCAAAATATTAGAAATTGGCCAGAAAGCCATAAACTTCGCCGCACACTTAAGTTTTCAGCGTTCTAGCCATTTTCGCTGTGTAAAAGATAAGGTCCCGCACGCTTGATTGAACATTTTTGGCCCAGAACAGCTGGAAATACCTTACCATATCCGCCCTCCCTCCCTCGCATTTAAGGACAATTTATGTGGCTTTAAGGACAAAAGCGTCTGCCGATGGGCCTTTGCCCTCATAAGTATGCCATGAAAAATGTATGGCGGCGTGCATAAAAAACGCGAGGATAAAGGAAACCCTTTGGGGAACTACACACAAAACTGACAATGAATATCAAATGTCAATGACAGCCGCAGCGTGGAAACTATTCCGCAGGACGTCCAGGACTCGGGACTCAGGACACACGACTCCGTACTCAGGACTCGGGGCCAAATATGAAATAAATCACTGGACGGGTTATTGACACGTAAGCAAATATTTGCAGCCACCAAGGAAATGTCAACTTGTTCTCATCGACCGAGTTCCTGGTGGCCCGCTCTCCTCCCCCTCCGCTCTTCCCTTTTCCACCTTTTCCTGGGCAAACACGTTGGCATGCCAGGCCCAAGGGGTTGAGGAAGGACCTCCCAAGAACTTTGGCTCCGGAAAACTGCCAGCCTGCTCGTCAAAACTCCGCTAGCATGTCGACAGCAAAGTCCACTTAATCCAAATTCTGTAAAAATTGTCAGCGTGCTGGGAAATGGGAAATGTGAAACTGCTTTTCCTTCAACGTTGACTTTCCCAAGCGATAAGAGCGGCAATGTCAACCAGCTGGCGTGCGGGTTCCCCGGGATATTTCTCAGTGTGTGGCGTGGAGTGTCCTGTTTGCTCGGTGTGCCATGTCATCAATTTCGCCTTGAATTTGTTTACTCGCCTGGCCTGGCGACTGTCAATCCGGCGGGATGAGGGGGATATCGTTGAAACTGAGGCGAGATGAGGTGGCAGGACGAACTGCTCACGGTCCTGGGAATGCAATATGCTGCTTGTCTAAAGCTAATTAGTAGCTATTAAGGTGTTGATGACAAGGGGAATACTTGATGGAAATCAAGGTGATATAATGCTTAAAAGGAGACCTACTTTAAATGTTTTTCCTATTTAAAGCTAATGAAATTCTCTAGTTTATTCTTTGAGAAGAAATTTAAATTAAATTAAATAAACTTAAATAATATTACAATTAATTTCATCATCTGCCAAGGTGGCAGTATTCTTACAAATAATTTAATTTACTCTATCTACAGTTTAACTCTGCTAAAGTTGACTATATGTATACTGGCCCTTGTCAGTTGAAATGTCTCAATAAAGATTCTAAAAGATAGTTTGCTGTTAATCAAGCTACAAACTTCCACTTCTACTTATTTTAAATGTGGTTAATATAGATTTCTCAAATTGATAAAACTTCCTTGAAATTATCCTTTTATCCATGCTGGTTAAAACCCTCACACATTTCATATTTCTGGGTCTTCATCTGCGCTCTTAACTGATTATTAAAGTGTTAATTGAATAGGTACCCCTTTGTTTGGCTTTAATTGAAAGCAAAGTAAAAGAAAACCCTTTTTAAATATGTTTTCCAACTAATGGTAATATTTTCCGATTACACAACTAATGGCAAAAGATGGGGGCAAACATTTGGCAGGTTAACGATGCTCCTCCAGAGTTCAACAAAAAAGTCATCAAGGTGCCAACTCATCCTTCCCTCTTTTCGGAGATGTCTGAATTTTCCAGAGGGAGTGCCCACGCATTTTCCTCCATGGAAAAGTGTTCGAACGCGTTGACTTAGGGAGCTACTCCACTCCAGCCAGGCTTTAACCTGCCCTCCGTCATCCGAGGACATGCTCCAACTCACCGCATCCTTGCTGGCTGCCACATTCCGCAGTTAAGTGATTGGTGAAATGTATTTGCATAATTTTTACAGATTTCTCAATGGCTGTCATGCATAATGCTCGGCAAAGGACCTGCCAGCAGTTGCAATGATAGCCCAGGACCTGGCTCCTGGCTCCTGGCATCCCCGGATAACCACCTACTGCCTCCGCTGCTACTCCTCCTTGTCCTCGAGTTGGCAAACATGCCAGTTAAGCTCCTCCTTCGGCGGTGATGGAAGTTTTTTGCATATGCGAATATTTTATGCAGATTTATGTCAACTTTTGGGCTACGTGTCCTGCATCCTGGCCACGTGCATTTATTGAATTAGTGTGTGTCGGTGAGCCTGCCAGGCAGCCAGTCAGTGTTGTAAACTGCCCTAAAATGTTGTAAATTTTTCGGGCATCAGCTTGCCCTGACATCGGGGGCCGGAAAATCGGGTGCCGGAGAGGGAAATAAGTACGGAACACGGGCCCAACTGTCAGGCGAACAACAGAAAGTTGTTTGTGCCCTACTCAGGATGGCGCCTCCTTGCGCACACACACTTTCTGCACACCATCTACACACCGCGCACACCTACACACCTACACACGCATGTACAGCAACAGACATTCGTACGCCATTGTTGTTGCCGATGTCGCCTGTCGCCGAAGCCTGTTTCCTGTCGCGTTTGCGACCTATTCCCCAGCCCCAGGACCCTCCTGTGTGTCCAACCACTGCCCATTTTCCTCGTATTTTCTTTGGAACACTCTGTAATTGGTGCTAACAAGGGTATATTGGGTTCGTTAAATCGTTATATATAGTCTTTAGCTAAGTCCGTGACTTCCGTAAGCTCTCTGACCATATTTCCGTATGGGTTTTAGCTCGGAAAACTCCTAAAGAACTGGAGATTTGTTAAAAATATTGTTAGCTTATAGAACAGAGAAAGGTTGAGTTTTTCATACTGGTATTGAGATCCCATGTCTATATATCTTTGAAAGGCCTTTCCCCCTGTCGGGTATCCCCTAGACCTACCCCCCAGACAGCAGCATTTTCCCTTATACTTTTTTATAATGAAAAGAGAAAACTTATCTCCAACTTTATGATGATTTCCACAAAGAGGAAAGCAAGCGGGAAAGGCCGGGAGAAAACTTCAAGTTGGAGAAGGAGAACGAGAACGAGGACGGGGCTTTTCCTTCTTCAAGTTGTCGCTGCGACTTCTTGTTTGTGTTGTTCGCTGCTTTTCCATTTCCTTTGTGTCCGTGTGTGAGTTCCCCTTCCACTTGCCAAGTCAGCCGAAGACTGAAGTGGGACAACACTTAATTTTGTGTAAGTACTCACTCAGCTCATTAACTGAGCCAAAAAGGAAACTGGGCCTCGTCTCGCACCGGAAAATGCAAATACCAAATTCAAAGGCAGAGCTGCCAACGCAGGGGAAATTAAATTTAAGCGCCCCCAAAAAAGCGACCTCAAGGAAAGTGGCCAAAGCAATTTCCCAGCTCTGCGTCTGAGGCGCATCCTCTGGCCAAGAGTGGCACAATGGGCATTTCCCAGCAGGATGGGGGAGTGAGTATCCGTTTAGTTAGCGCCAAGTGGAGCCATCAATCAGGCAAACACACTCACGCACGCACGCAATCATCGGGTTCGGGAATTAGAGAGGGAGCAGGGCCAGGAGCAGGAGCAGAAGCAGGAGTAGGACCCGGGGGTGGCCCCAGATGCGATCGCTGGCCATAACTCAGCTTGACGCGCCCAGGCAGTTTGTGGTCAGCGCCAACAACAAAGCGGCCAACTGCAGTTACAGCCGCTTGAATTATGGCAATAAAATGGCATCTAAAATTGCGGAAATGCCAAACCATGAATTTCTTCTTTGTAGCCAAAATGAAAGGAGCCTCTTGGCTGGCATTCCCCATTATTCGGCTATCAAATTGTCCAACTATGGATATTGAACTGTCTTCAAATTGCACTCCTCTTAAATTAATAGTTCGTGACACTTGGGAAGAATGCAAATGCCACAAGGCTGGTTTCAAATGCTATTTGGATCAAAAGTTATATTCAACAGACATTCAGAATGATGGCAAGGCATTTCACTGTCTATAAATTATTGAATTCTCACTATTGTACTCTTCTTGTATTTATTATTCTCAATCGAAAGGGAAAGAAATATTAAGGCAATTCAATAAATAGTTATACTCTTCTAGAGTCCTAAAAAATACTTACTTAAACATACTTTAAATTATAAATTCTATTAAATTCCCATAAAAGCATATGATGTAATCCGCGTTTACAATAAGAAATCCAATTTCAGTACTTAATTGTTATTTAGACCAATGACGTCATATCCGCAAGAGAAATGTGTCAAATAAGATGCCAAGGAAATTCAGTTTTCCCCTGCCTAGCAAACAATTTCCGGAACTCGTCCTGCCAGATAAACGAGATGTGTCAGATACATAAATCCAACATTCGTCTCCTGACGTCACCTGTGCCACTTCCCACGTCCTTGTGGATTTCGGGGTGAATTTCCCCTGGGAGTATCAATAGAAAGTGTTCTAAGCCAAATAAATAACGTCGTCGTCCTTTGACATCAAATGAAAGAGAAATGTTGCACCAAAAATCTGGTGATATATTTTGTGAAATTTAATATAGTAAAAGTCGGTGAACCCATCTATCTAGGGCATCACCTGGCAGATTTCCCTGCTGATTTTTTTTAGTATACTTTCCTAGGCCCTAGGGAGAGTTTTCCACGCAACTTTAAATGCTTTTCATCGCAAGATAAAACCACTTCAAATAATTACAATGCGCAGATACAACGGCGGGAGGGCAGCAAAAATTACAATATGGGAAGCCATCCGAAACATAAAAAAGAGAGCATCACAATATGAAAATGTATATGCAAATGCCGAGACCGCAGAGCACACATAAATATGTATAAACAAACAAAACCACAATGGCGAAACAGCATTTCACTTAAATTAGAAGCGAAAATGGCGGAAAAATAATTCAGAGGAAGTCTCCGTCTGGGTAGCAGAACCACACGATTTCAGACAATAATATCTGTGTCAGCGCTGCCACAACAAAATAGCAAAAACAAAACGAAATAAAAGTAGGAGGCCACAATGGTGAACCCTGCTCCCTGCTCCCTGCTCTCTGCTCCTTGCTCCCTGTGCTCCCTGGTCCCTGTTCCTGCAACAATATCCTGCATCCCAGGCCACTTCAACCCTTGGTGGCCAGGTAAACGGCGGCTAAGCGCCAGAACTCAAAAACTTAAATCTCCGTGTAATATTTTTCCATAAAGCGGGCCAGAGTTGCGAGTCCTGGCCACATATTTAATGCTGAAAGTTGAACTGCCAAGCGGGCGGGGGCCAGGAGGACAGGTCGGGACCAGGTGCTGATAGAACTCATTCGAGTTGCAGGCGAAGTTGGCTGAACTGGAGGCTGGAGGATGGTGGCCAGGTGGCCAGGTGGCTAGGTGGGAGCCTGGAGAGCCGGAGGAACAGAAGGAACTGGAGTAACTGGAGCATGCAAAGCACATCCGAGTGGTTGCAATGGGACTCCGGGGAGCCTCTGGTGCGACAGGTTTAAAGAGGTCAGCCGGCTGAACAATGCTTAAAACGGACTCAACTGGGCATTCGCTTTCTGGCCAGGAAGCGGCTGTGGCGAGTCACCAGCAAAAGTTGCCCATTCAACCAATTAGCCAGAGATTATTTCATCGATTTTTCCCAAATCCCGGGGTCCTCGAATCACCAAGGGAGCATGGTTTTTACCAAGTAAAAAGCACAGGAAAAAATATGTTTATTTTTCTAATTCTTTTTAGATTTCTCTGTCTTAGATTAAAGATAAAAGTATTCCGTTTAAGTGTGGCTTTGAAAAATGTCTGAGTACTTATATCCTTTCCTTATACTTTTCCGATTCCTTGGAGGTGTTTTTTTGGCAATCTTTGGATATTTCTTCTGTATTTACCACAGATTATTTTGACGAAAAATACGATTTTTGTGACACTTCTCTGTTGTTGTGGGACATCTATATATTTTTCCCTGTGCAGAGACGAAACAAAGCCACTTTTGCGTGTGCCCAAGACAAAGCCAAAGCCAGAGCAGCGGGTGATTCTCCATCCAGCTGGGCTGCTCTGCTGCCTTTTGTGCGGTCCAGGATCCCCTGCACTGCATGTGTGAGAAAAAAAGGAATAGAAGGAGCGACGCCAGGGGACTCCCCAACACCGTGACGCCTCCGAAAGCAAGACAATATGCTCGGGGGCTCCATGGATAACTTCGTGGTTTGACAAAGCGACGACGACGACGACGGCGTTGGCGTCAGCATTGCATGAAAAATGGCACTTGATAAGGTGCCCGAGGAGCAGGAGCAGGAGCAGGAGCTGGTGGAGTCATCCTGCCGAGCAGGAAGTGTGAAGCGGCGTGCATAACAAAATGGAGGAGCAGCCAGTTTGTGTGTGTGCGGGAGTTTTGGGAGTTTGCCCCGCGGGCCGCCATTTGTCTCTCCACGACTTCCTTTAACCCCCTTTTTCTCGCTGAGCAAATAGCAAAAGGCGCGTAAGGATCCGGCAGGAACTCCTCTAGCCCACCGCCCTGGTGCACCCACTCCTGTGGCTTATGGCCGTAAGTAAGTGGCTCTTGGTTAGTTCGTTTGCGTTGCCACTTCCGCATCACGAGCGCCGTTGTTGTGGCTCCAGTTTCAGCTCCAGTTGCACCGAGTCCTGTCCACCGACTGGTCCTAATTTGGCCACGTTCCGCTTCCCAATTGGCAAACAGGCGGGCGGCCCCTTAATCCCCGTAATCAACCTAATGGATAATTTCCAGCGGAAGTCGTAATTGTCGCCAGCTGCAACTGCAGCTGTCAGTCATAACTGTCAGCGGGCATTAGCCAAAAGTCAGCGGAACGAATCTGGAGCAAGCGGATGAACCCCATTGTGCTCTTATTTATAGCCATCAATCTGCAAATGGAATGTGCTTCCTTGATTTTAAAAGAATTTCGGTATCAAGGGAGCTTGTTCATCCCAAGAGAATACTTTTGTTTTAAGAGCTCTTAAGGACTCGTTTGTTGAGTGTGTATTTTCTTAATTACTTATACATTTATGGCTGAAGAGATCTCCTATGAAGTAGAAACATATCTGAAATATGGTTTCCTTTTTTATATTTGTATATTTTCTAAGCTCTTCAAATAGCTAGCTTGTTGTAAGGATACGATAGGATTAAAATCTTCTAGTAATTGCTTCCGTTTAAAGAGGGATATGTAGTGCTATCCTTGAGCTCCTGTTGAATCTTTTCGATTAGCCGGAAATCAATCTCGGTCTCTTCAGTCCTGTGACGTTGAGAAAGCAGCCCGAATACTCTCCCTTCGAGTGACAAAGTGCCAGTGCAATTTGCAAGGTAATGTCACAGCGGCGCATACCTGGCAGGTGTGCTCGTCATTGTGTGTGATGGCCTAATCAAGGACAGCTGGCTGAAGGAAGCCATCTGGCTGGGGATTGGGTATTTGGTGGGGACTGGGGCGTTGGAGTTCCAGTTGCAGGCCGTGACTGCACTGCCAATGGCGTCAAATCAGCGCGGAATTACCTCATCGATGGGGGCTGAACACAGGATGCCGGGTTGGGGAGACTGTAGCACACTTTTCTCGGGTCTCCGCTGAGCACGTTGCAAATTAACTTAATGCTGGATTTTCTCAGGATGCGAAGGCGGTGGAGGAGTGCTGGCAAGTTTGCTTGTCTGCTTCCGCCCGGCAAAAGTGTCCTTGAGTGCTGCTAATGCCGCTGCAATGGCAAGGAAACGGAAACTGCCGACGAGACAACTCTCGCATACAAGCAAACATAGGTCTAATGGCACTTGGCAACTTTTTTAGCTTGTTAAGTTTTTAATAAAATAAGAGATTCCTCATTGCCTTCGAGTGGCTGCTCTCCATCTATGGCTAACTTGCCGCATGAAAACATCAACACGGCCCAGAGTCTGCTCCTTGCCAGAAAGCGGATATTATAAATTTTCAATTTCACATCCTTGCACTTGGCTCTCTTTTGAGTCTGTCTGTTGGCTTTCAGCCTTTTAGCCGGCGTCTTGGATTCCTGGTTATTTTCGCAGCGCTCTAATGAGTTTTCCCTTATGCCGAAGCGCTTAAAATGAAAATATGTTTGCTTTGTGGCTTCGCATACTCCCGGCGTCCTTACATGCACTGCTCAAGTGCCTCGCCACTTTACTTCGTCCTTTTTTTTTGTGCGATCTGATGAGAGCGTATCCTTGAGTTCTTTTTCGCAGGCTCCTTTGTTTCCGCCTCCTCGCCCTGAAAATGGGTGAGGTGCTGGGGCGTGCCCGGCGGAGGAGCGGGATAAGGGCTCAAGGTATGGCGGTGGATTTATGTTCCATTCATTCTGCATATGCTGATTGCTATTTTCTGCATTCCCATTTGGCTCGTGCTCTTTGTTGCTTGGCGCTCCTTGCGAATTATGCCATCGATTTGGGTTGCCATTCCTGACGTTTTCCAGCAAATGGAAACTATTCAGAAGTGCTCTCCGAAAGCCAAAGAAAGTTTCGCCTTTTGCATGGCAAAGAATGCATATGTGGGAAATTAACTAAAATCCCATAGCCAAGTCATTTAATTATCAAAATTTTCCTTGGAAATGCAGTTCAGAAATAATTTAAACAAAGGCGTAATCTATTTTTTATGCTAAACTATAATATTTAGTCTCTTTAAATATAATTAATGTCATTTAAATATTCTTTGGTATATTTATAATGGGAGGATATTTTGGTATTGATAATAATTATAGTTTTTAAATATTTTTAATGTCTTTAAATAAAATCCCATAACCAAGTCATTTAATTATTCAAATTTTCCTTTGAAATGCAGTTCAGAAATAATTTAAACAGAGGCGTAATTTATTTGTTATGCTAAACTATAATATTTAGTCTCTTTAAATATAATTAATGCCATTTAAATGTTCTTTGGTATATTTATAATGGGAGGTAATTTTGTTATTGATTATTATTATTCCATAAAAATATGAGCAGCTCAGAAATAATTTTATCAAAGGCTTAATATATTTTTGTATGATAAAGGCTAGTAACTATATTATTAATTATTTTTAAATATTATTAATATCATTTAAATATGCTTTGGAAAATCAAGAATTTTATTATTTTATTTTATAGTCATTGATTATTATTATTCCATGAAATTAAGAACAGTTGACACGATGCAGTTCAGAAATAATTTAAGCAAAGGCGTAAATTATTTTGTATATTCTAAATATGCATATTAGTATAACTATAACAATATATATAATATAAATACTCTTTAAATGCTTTTTATTTGTCATTTAAATTTGTTTTGGGGTACCAACAATGCCAGGTAATTTAGTTAATAATTATTATTATTCCTTGACGCTGTGCATACTGAAATATAATTTTATTTACCCGTATTTTGCACTAAATAATGGTTCAAACTTAAGCATTAACCACTTAAAACATAACTCATTATTATTTAATTGAAAACAGAGCTTATTAAAGTTGATTTATTTATTCATTTAAATTGGCAAACCGAAACAAAGTCAATTATTTACGATTGCTATAAGCTTAATGGGATTTTTGTGGGGATTTAAAATTTAAAAACAGCATCGTATTTCAACGAGCTCAATGTGATTTTACTGTGTATTTCATTAAAGCTTATGATAATTAAATATCCCTGAACAGAAAGAAACTCGTTCGTTTTTCCGCTCTTGCAATTTCAGTAATGAAAATTGAAAATACCGAATTGGGGGGAAAATTCCATCCCGCTGCATGGAACATATTCGCTTTTCATTTACACGGTTCTTAGTGGAAGCTACGCAAGTTGTGTTTAATTTAATTGCGCATAATTTGTATATTTTTTTTTACTGCCTCCGTGACGGGTTACTGCATCTGATAACTTTCGCATAGAGCTGGGGGGGGGGAATATGAATTACTGGCAGCGGGGCGGGGAGGAAAATGTCAACGCGCAAAAATGTCAACGCGACATGCAACAAACATGGACCGCAACAACTGCAGCAACTGCAACAACAGCAGCAACTGCAGCAACTGGTAGAAGGCAAGGCAGGTGGGCGGCTGGGAAAAGCGAAAGGGGGGGCCCTTATGGAACATGGCCATAGAACAGTAGTTGCAGCTGCCGTTGACACAGATTTAAGCTCACAAAGACACTCGCAGGCACCCGCACCGGCACACGCACACGCACACATGCACGCCCACGCACACCCATATGCATATGCAAAAATGTGGCCATAAATAAGCGTTGCATACTTTTAAGCATGCATTAAATGAAATTGTGGGCGTGGCAGGTCGAAACGGGGGCTCTGCGAGGGGATTTTCGTTTGAAGAGGCTGCTTTCAGGCGGCTGCTTTGGCCCAAATCGATTTTGGATAGGCTATTACGGGCCATATTACCTAGCATACAGCCGGCACTCGAGGCAGGCTCTACGGAAAGTGGCAAGCCGGCAAGTCTCGACCAAAATCGATGCGGCTTAGGGTCGGGGCGATAATGATACGGAATTACCTTGGCTGGCTGGCACGACACATTCGAAGGTGCTTTATGGGTGCTTTAACGGAATTAGTTGCTCGATTAGTTGCCCCCCCCAGGGAAAGTGTCGATTATTGCGAACAAAATGAGCCATATTATTTGTCAAAGAACAGTTATAGCAAAAGGTTTGTACCTTTGGGCTTAAATTTAACTTATTATTTGTATAAAAAAGATAATAATCTTCAATCTTACGAAGGCTAAGCACCTTTGAAGAGCTTACCACAATTTTCAAGTAATTATTCCCGCAGCTAAAACTTTTCAAAACTTATAAAACTAAACATTAAAAATAATTAAACATTTACCCCAAGCTGGCTGTTAAAGCCAACTCTCCAGCAGAGGCTGCGACTCTAATTCCAACATTTTGGCCAACATTTAACGGCCATCAGCCGGGCAAACACAATTTGGCAAAGGAGTTTTCCCTGCAGTGCAGCGTCTCATTACGATCTGCCACTGCCGGCCTCCAACTCCACCCACCCCACCCGAGGTCCAGTTCGACTCCCCCGGAACCTGCTGCAGTGCATCTGCTGCCACTCGGGGCGTGCGAAGTTGAATTTTAATTTAAATGTGACCAACTTTATGACTCCGGAATGAGTTCAGCTCGAGAACGTCGAGTAGAGGCAATGATGTTGGCAGGAAAGTCTCTGTCCGAGGGAAACCACACAAACAACATGGAAACCATGTATGCAAATTATGCAGTCACTAGAGATGGCAAAAATATATCTCTATATCGGTTGATATTCAATGGGATATATCCATAAACGTCCAATAATTGTGTAGTATAATCTGGTAAATTAATATGTGTTATAACTTTTTAAAAATAACCTCTTATGCTATAAATATTATATTACACAATTCAAATTTTATCTATCAATTGAAATAGAGTTTTTAATTATAAATAATTGAAATTTTAGAATTTTAGATAATTAGTTTTGGTACAATATAAAGAGGATACTTATCCTACACTTATCCTACATTTAACTTATCCTACATTTAACGAACAAATTCCATATTTATCCACCAAAGTACACGACTTTGTATATTTATATAATATATATATATAAAGTCGCATAGAGATATAATTTTTATAATCATACTGACATGACCTCAGTTGGTAATCATCTTTTTTTATCAAATAAAAGGTCGCTTCACTAAAGCTATAATTATACTATAATTATTAATATTACAACGATGTTATTAGCAATGTTATTATAAGTTGTAATATGTTTTTTTTTTTTTGGGGATAATCATCTCGTATTTCGCTTGTCGATTGCTCTTCTCTAGAACTCCTCCTCTCTTACTTCAACTTTACTTTGCATAGCATATATTTCCGGTTGCTGATTTCGATTTAAATGCAGTTATGCTCCTTTTATTGAATTTCATTTGAAAAAAGGACCGCTATTCGATTGTAAATTCAGTGGAGCTTATTTTATAACCGAATAAATAAATATTTCTGTAGCTGCTTCTGTTCCTGTTGGGGGGGCCTCGTGTAATCATAAATAAAAGCAAATTGTTTTGTGGCTATAAAAACCCTGGCAGATCCTTCCCGCAGAAAAACTTGTTTATTTGCAGGACCCTCTGTATTTGTATCTGTATGCGTGTGTATTTGAGTGTTTGGTTATTTGTGTTTACTTTTGTGTTTAAAAGAAAATTTCTCTCATTGCCAGTTTGTTGTTTTTCGCTTCTTTGTGGTGCGTAATGGGGCAGCTGGTGCAGGGGATTTGTGAGCGGAGACGCTCCTGGAGCTTTATTAGAGCCAGCTCGCTAAGGAGCCGTGCCAAGGCCAACCCACAGGATATATGTAATAAGGATATGCTCGCCATTAACACAACGTCTTTTCCTTTAGGTCGAGGGTGGGGGAAATCCTCGGGCAAATAAAAATAAGCACATAACACAGAGGACAAAGGGACCCGATGAAGACGGCAAAGACGGCATTCGCTTATGCCTGCCATAATTCATACACAGCCCAAGCGAACTAGAACAACACACACCTGCACTTGGAAAAATTCTGGGACCATTAGGACACACATATAATTCGAAATAAATAAAATACTTGCAAGCATACTTGCCCAGAATTAATTAAAGTAAATGTGGTAAATCTTTAGACATTTAATACGCTGAGATTGCTGAGATTTGTAACCTCTTTAGTTTTCCTAGTAAATTACCAGATATTTACTTAAGTTCCAGTTGGTTTGGATATTAGTTTTTTTCAGTGCAAACAGACACGAGGCCCACGCTCACATAAATAGAACAATTAAATTGAAATTGCCAGGCAAATACAGAGAAAACGACAATGAGACGAACGACAAGGAAACGTATCCAGAACTCGTTTATGCCACAATAATAATTCGAAGACATTTGTATAAATTTGCAATTGCATTTTATTGGCCCGTCCTTCCCTTTGAGTCATAATATTTGCATAAGTGTGTGGGGTATATGTTGTATTGTGCTTTCGGGTGTGCGTGTGTGCTTGGCATACATAATGTGCGTATTTATGGCTGGTTGCGTATACGCAACGTGGCAAATGGAGAAATCAATGCAATCAGTTCGAGAAATTTACCAAATACCGTAGCCAACACAAAGGCTCAGGCCTCTCGCCTGATCAATTCATTGAATTATGTGCTCTACGGGTATGAGATACCAGCCTGATTTCACCTACCCGTACCTACTATATATACTATATATATTCATAGAGAACTTCAATTCGTTGCCTTTCCATTTGGCAGCCGCAAATTATTTAGCTTTAAAAATACTGTTGACAATGCAGAGACAGTGGCGGAGCAACACCAATTCCATTGACACACTTTTCCGCATTTTCTTCTTCGGGGGAAAGACTAGAGAAAATGTCGACTGGCAAAATCGATGGCCTGAAAAAGGCGTTCGAGAATAAAGCAAAATAAAACCGAAAGCAAAGTCGCAGTAAATCGCACAGCATTCGCCCCACTTCTAGCACTTCTGCCCCCGCATTTGTCCCGGCTTTCCCTGATTTTCCCTGATTTCCCCGATCAACCGAGACCCAAAACACTTCTGCCCCCCATCCCTCGGATCTGTGGCAGTTGTACGTGTCATTTGGCTGCAGTTTTATTTGCTTGGCCATAATGCAAGTATATGTTTATGGCCCGGCGCCCCAGCTGCAGGAGTCCCTGACTCTCGGAGCCATTGAAGTTAGCTGATCTTGCACTCGACTAAGCAGAAAACACACAAAACACACAAAACACTGAGCTGGGCGAAAAACAACAACCGGGACAGGAAGGGCAGGCGAATTTTCCAGAGTGAAGTTTGGCTTGCCCTGAATAGCCAGGAAGGGGATTTTGCATAAATTACTTGGCTGACTGGGATTAAAATAATTAAATCGAATGTATTAAAAATTGATTTAAGACTATTTATGTATATCCGGGTGAATGGCTGGGAATTTTCCGGTCTCAAATGTAATTTGGCACTTTAATATATTTCTTTGGCGTCTTAAATATAATTTAACATTTTAATATATTTCTTTGAAGTCATTAAAGTAGAAATGAATATTTTTGTATTGTTTTATGGCATGAAAGTCTCTTTTAAGCAAAATCCTTCAGAAATCAGGGAATTAGGTTGGGAATTTTCCAGTCTTAAACCTAATTTAGCATTTTAATATATTTCTTTGGGGTCTTAAATATAATTTAACATTTTAATATATTTCTTTGAAGTCACAAAAGTTGAGATTAATATTTTTATATTGTTTTATATCATAAAAGTCTCTTTTAAGCTGAATCCTTCAGAAATTAGGGAATTAGGGAATTCGGCTGGGAATTTCCGGTCTTAAATGTAATTTAGCATTTTAATATATTTCTTTGGTGTCTTAAATACACAAAAGTAGAAATTAATATTTTTATATTGTTTTATGGCGTGGAAATCTCTTTTAAGCAAAATCCTTCAGAAATTCCATAGGCATGGAAGCCAAGATTAAAATAAATTGCATTTTAACAGCATTCTTTTCTCGGAAAACCCCCAGAATTCTTTGCCGCCTAAGAGTAATGACAGCGTTTTGTCTAGCTTTCTAATCCCATGAAACAAAGGCTAGGAATCCTGCTGATACCCTTTCCCTGGACGAGAACTCTCTACCGCTGACCCTAATCGCTGGCACATGACGTCGCAGCGACTTTCCCGAGGCTGCAAATTGTTAAAAATAGATTTCGCTCGGCTTTTTGCAGGGCGCCACTGTAATCTAGGAGCTACTGCTCCTGCTCCGGCTCCGGCACTGGCTCTGGCTCCCTTCCCGAAGCCAGTACTTGGACTTGGGCACGTTTCCATTGCGCTGCCGAGCAATGAAATGTCCTAATGCCATTTGCAAGTGGAACGGAAGGCAGAGGGGCATTTTCACAGGCTGGCTGCTGAATGTTGGCTTTTCGGCTTGCAGACAGACGGGCGACATTTATTTCGAGGCGAAATAAAAATGGAAAGTTGGCATAAAAAGTAAACAGCAGATGGGAGAGGTAACTAAACGGAAAGCAAAAGCCAATGCTGCAAAAACAGGCGAAGGAAGGAAAACACTGCCAGCCAGCAAAATTGCAGCTGGAGGGGTGGAGGGATATGGGCAGAAGTTGCTAAATCAGGTCAGGGATTTGGATGGCGGTGAATGCTCCTCTCAGCTCTTGGTGTTGCTTTGTTGCTGCATGGATGCCTGGTTGCCTGGCTGCCCGGGCCATTTGTTTTTCTTGGCTTTTTGCGGTAGAAGCGAGTAAAAAGTGAAATTGAAATTACGTATACGCCGTGGTGCTCCCGATTCGTGCATTAATTTAATTACAACCAGAGCGGAGAGACAAACAACAAATTGAACTGAAAAGCCGGCCAAATGAGTGCGCCACATATTCAAGTCTCTTTATGCTTTGTGTGTCACTGGAGCAGTCAGTTGGCAGTTGGCTAAAAGGGGGCTTTCTGGGCGGTTTCAGGCGCTGTTCTGGCTGTTTCCAGGGGTGGGGCGACGGGTATTTGCCCGACAACCGCAAGCTGCATTTTTAATTGCGCACACGTGCGCGTCAGCCCCGGGAAAACTCAAGGAGGGGCACGGAGTGGCAGTGGCAGCTGGGAAAAGCCGCTCCAGCGGGTAAAGCTGGCCGGAGGATGCGGCAGCTCTACTTGAACTCATTCGGCGTGGAAATTATGGCACGCTCAAGTTGATTTTGACAGGCAGCAGGCAGCAGCCAGCAAGCCACTAGTATTCCCAGTACAAACTCAAAGGCAAACACACATACACACAGCCACACGCATCCTTGAATCCTGCAAAGTTGTGCACAAATGTTCGGCACGTTCTGCGGCCTCAACTTAGTCCGCCGGGTCCTGATCCTCTCCTGCTGCACATAAAATAATTTTTATGATTGATTTGCTATCATCTCTGTGCCCAATTTTATTCCCATCCACTTTAGTGAATCAAATTTTATATTTCTTCTTTATATATCTGTACCTATACCTATATATCTGTATAGAAATGTCAATGAACTCGATTTAATTTTATTCTGCAACTCATTGTTTACCTTTTAATAAAATTGTGCCATCAAAAAGGTTAAATAAATCGGACTATTTTTGCTATATTTTTAATTAAGATGATATTAAGTTATTTCATATTTTTGATATTTTCTCAAAATCGAAATTCCTGTTCTTTTTTTGCTGAGCAATATCTAATCTATAAATTGTCTTAGTTTTTCCTACTTATAATCAGAATTGTTTGGAATTGGAAAGCAGCATATTAAAATAGTTCGAAGTTTCTTAAAAAGAAAGTTTTGCTTTCTACTATGTATCCCGAAGTCTGTGTGCCACTGGGTGTCGGACTTGCAAATGGCAGAGCGGCTCTTGGCTCTTGGCTGTCCTGGATCCTGGCTAGCTCCTAATTGATATGCAATAAACATTGGCCACTGAACGACTGGCAGGCAGTCAGGCGGATCGATGGAGGAGTCGAGTTCTGACTGGCAGACCAAAGCTGGCACAACTCTGACAAGTAAATCCGGGCAGGACTCCGTTTCGCCCGCACTTGCCACTTTCTCGGCTTCTGTTTTGTTTCCCCTCCGACGCTCTCGTTTCCGTTTCCGCTTTGTCCTACCCCGTGCCTGTCAAGGATACAACTTTAATGCGCTTAGTTCCTCGTCTCCATCTACGTCTTTGTCTCAGTCTCAGTTTGTTTCTGTTTCTGTTTCTGGCCTGCCTCAGTTTGTATCCTTCACAGCCACTGCCGGTGTTCAATGTGCAGCATTTTAGAAAATTGAATTACATTGTATTTTGGTAAATTTAGCAAAAACCTTTGCCTCCTAATTGAATCTGTTCGGTCGAGACTCGGAACCCCTTTAATAGCACGCATTCCGAGTTGTGTAATAAGAACATTAGCCCATAATTAAATAAGCGTCTTCATGAACGAACTTTAATTGCTGATTTGACAGATAATTGTTTAACCAGAAGAAGACCACTCCCTGAATCAATAATCGGCTTTTAATGAAATTCTTTGGCTCCCCAAACCACATTTCTGTCCCTGGAAACAGGTTTCTTGTTCCATTTTGTCTAAATGGAGCATCTGGCAAACAAAGACTTTCAATTAAGGTCTTTCAAGCACTAATTTACTATTTACAAAGACTATGTACTCTTAAGTGGGGGAAAGAACCATTTAAATTGGGGAAGTCAGCTGGCTTATAAGTAAAAATCGATAAAATATAAATTACTGGCGACAAGAGGCTATTTTTAATCTAAAGTGCTTTTAGAGCGTAACTATTTTGGGCTCCTATCTGATGACAATTATAATTAAGGCTTAAAAGTGTGTTCTACAAAGGCTAATTTCAATTTATATTTCAGTCCAATTTAAACTTTTGTCTGTGTCAGTTTAGTTTAGGTTTCTATGATCATCGACTGCGAGTAGCTCGATAATCTGCTATGAAAAATAGAAAACTATACATATATATTATATATATATATTCCCCACAATTGGATTATTTACTTACTCATTTTAATAGACGCAACAATGCTGGCTGTGAAATTGGCTGCCTTAATGGATAGGCTTTGGTTGAATTTTATCACGTATACGCCTAGTCGCGCATGTTGGCTAGCACCGGCATGGAATGGATGAACTTAATAGTAATATAATTCACAGTTTAATTTGAAGTTTGCGTTTCGTTTCGCGCTTTGAATGCTGAATTACACACAAAACAGATAAAATAGATAAAATACGAATTTGTTATAGCCGACAGGACACGCGCACATACACAGGGACACAGGGACCGAGACAAATGCCATCTGCTTCTGTTTTAGATGTAGTTGTGTTTGTTTCCCACGCTGGGAGCTAGGAATTTGTCGCTGCTTTTGATTGCCATTTAAATGTGCATATTTAATTTGTTTATTTATCGGATTGACCAAAGCGTCGAAGAGCACAGCACTCGCCATAGGCACACAGATGAACGCACACAACCTCAATGCAATTTAGGTTTTAATTTTAATTTATTTATGGCATTTACTCAAATTCTACCAAAAATATTTGCCTGGAACCATTTTTATTTGAGTGCCATTTTGGCTTTGTTTCGATAATTTATGCAAATTATTTTCGAATTTCCTTGTCTGCTCAATGGGCCAATTCGGCATTTCCCTCTGGCTGCCAATCCCATAATTCATTATTGATTGGCAGAAGTTGTGTTGAATGGATAAACTTTGACTGAGTCGAATGAATCAACTGAAATTGAATTAAATTTCAATGATAATTCCTGGGTAACAACTTTTCAGGCCTAGAGCAAGTCAGGGTATAATTTTATGAATATTAAATGGTGGTAAAAAGAAAAGAAATTACAAAGCAAATGATAAAGACTTGAATAAAGCATTCTAAAGGCTAAGATGGAGGCTCACATAATCAACGTTTTCTCAGTAAGGCTCTTAATTAATCCCTTAAACTATTTGAGGCTGTGGAAGCTTAAAACCATTGCCTCAACTTTGATCCCCATGAAAGTTTGAATTACAGCTTGCATATATGCTTTAGGCCCTTATCTGCCTTTGCGGTAAGGGCTTTTACCCTCCTCTCCGCCCCTCCATAAACGGAACTCGTATGCAATTAATATTTTGCTGGCTGGCTTCTTGCGGAATTTATGCTGCGTACAATAAATATTGCGCGTAATTCCCGTCTCGCTGCCACCAAGGAGATTAATGCAAAACGGTTGATTAAATTTGTATGACCACAGTTTGTTTATACACCGCGTCGGCTTTATCATTTTCCCCACTAGTCATTAACTACTTCTGCCAGTGCGAAAGAAACTACCAATTAAAGAACAAGTCAGCATGATGCGAGCCTCTCGACTTTTAATTATCCTCCTCTCTCTCCGGAAATGTAGGAAACTTTTCCAGCGGAAAAAACAGCAAGTATGCTGAACTTTTGGTGTTTATGTGTGAAAAAGTTTTCAGTAATCCCAAAAGTTAAAAGTTAATCGCCTTTTTTCTTATATATATAAATTATAAGAATATTCTAAGCTTAATTAACATGGTTTTATTATAGCAAATCATAAAAAACACACTGAATTTATGAAGCATAATCGGCAGAATTTTAATATTGGATTAGAATTTGGATTATATTATTGGTTTTTTTTATTCAAATCATAAAAGGCATACTGAATTTATGAAGCATAATAATAATGTTTTAAGATACAAACATGTTTCTTTTAATTGGCAAATAAAACAAATTTAATATCTAAAATCCTTATAATGTGGATATATATTTTTATATAAACCAAAAGTAACCAAAGAATAAATTGATCTATAAAACTGGTTAACAAAATCCTCCTATAAAGTCATTTATATCTATATATTTCCATATCTTAACTTAGGATGATAAAAAATCAGTATATAATCAAATAAAAGACTCTTTCCAAAGAAGAATACAAGTTATAGGCTAAGCTGTAAAAATCCAGGCTTATCTAAATATTTGTATATAAACATATCTTCCTAAATGTACTAATATATACCTCGAAAAATAAGAACTTAATGAACATACCCTTCGCTGCAGCTATACCCTCGTCGAAAAGTCCAAATGTCATTTTAATTAAAAATAAAAATGGCCGCTTCAATAACTCCCGATTTGTTAATGAAAATGGCAGTCGGAATAATTATATTACGGCCATTCAGATTGGCCACGTTCCAGTGACCAACCGGTTGGCCGGCCTGTCCAATTTGAGTTTTGTTCAATTTAAAATAATTAAAACGCCGCATATAAGCCTGGGCCGAAATCCTTTTGCAAGTTGGCGAACCCTTTCGGACCGCAGATATTATAATGCTTATGCCCCCGGAATCCCCCTCCGATTTTCTACCCCCTGCTCACAGAATTTTAAGGCACTTGAGCGTTGCTAAGCAAGATTTATGAGTCGCCTGGGGGGGCGTGGCATTGGCATAGCCCTTGGTCCATGGCCCCTGGCCCCAGCTCTGGTTATTTATTTTTTTCGGTATTTGCCAAGGTCCTTCGCCTTGTTGTGCCATCTTTTGCGGCCTTAGAGAAGTTTTCAACTGGCCTTGCCGCCCCTCAGTGCCTCTGCCTCTGCCTCGTGCTCATCTGTGAGCTCTGTGGCATTTAAATAATTTAAAACATTTGAGCATTTTGGGGCAATTTGGTTAATGGGCTGTGGAGGGAAAGGGTTGGACTCGCAAGTCCCAAAACGAGCTCGTAAATAACGCCGAGCAACCGATAACGATTGGGCTGTCTCAGCTGCCTAATGTGCACTATCAGATAGGACGAGGGAATTCGCCAACCAGGGGTGAGGCAGGTGAGGCCAGTGAAAAGCTGGCTTAAAGGGGCGCCAGCTTAAAGGACATGTGACGCAGGTTCAGGCAACGCTTGCTTATGTGGCGCACTAGTTCAAGGACTCGTCCAACTTGCTCCAACCCAATTACGCAAAAACTACACGAGCAAGCTCTGGCACACATGCGGGTACACACAGACAAAGTAACACACTAGGTTAAATAAATAAATAAATAAATAAATAAATAAATAAATAAATAAATAAATAAATACATAATCATATTAATAATAATAAGATTTTTAAAGTGTCACAATAAATCTGATGTATTTCGGGGCAACTTAAGTAAATGTTTTGATGTTTAACACTTTACGTTTCTAAAAGGAAACTGCTAACCATTATCAAGCTTAAAAAACGAATGGAAATAATAGGAATATAGTAATCTCTAAAGCTTTAAATTATCTTTTTTGATAAGCTTTTTTAACAGTAAATTTCAACTGGAATATTCCAGCTGCTGAATATGGTTTTGACTATATAAAACTGATATTGATATCGCTTTCTCGCCGTGTACGGGCCTGTAATAAATGGCATCCAACCTGCCCTGGCAACCTTTAACCCTAAAAATGCGACCCGACCTAGAAATGTGTGTTTGCTCGCCGAACCGCACCGCTCCCCAGTCATCACTCAGTCACTCGGTCGCTCTCATAGGGGTTCCATTTTTTCCACAAAGCTGCTATGGCGTGCCATGAATTTTTGTTTATGCTTGCGGGCGGAAGATAAACACTGGCACACTCAAACACACACCCAACACACACACACACTCGCGCTCGGTTCGCGAAAATATGTGCCAATGCCAGGGGATAAACGAGGTGAATGGAATGGGTGCATGTCCTGGCCGACTGACAACGACATAACCACAAGCAGCTAGCGCAGCTTATGCAAACGTTCAAGGACACGCGGATGCATCGGTGTGTGTGAGGCGCCTGCAGGTTATGCAACGCTTTTTGTGTCTCCCATGCTTGCTGTGTCTGTGTGTGAGTGTCGGCCCAAAACTCTGGCTTTAATTGCTGGCAATTTGTCAGGCTAATTTGGCAAATTTGACACCTCAGCGAGCGCACACACTTACGAGTTAATGACGTCAAAAATAAAACTCGCTGGTCTCTCCTCTCCTCTCCCCTAGCACTCTCTCTCTCACTCACTCTGCTGTGAGTGCTGTGTATGTGCTTGCAGCAGCAGCTGTGTGCGTGGCCGTGTCTGTGTGCGTGCTGTTTTCACTTTCACTTTCATTGATTTTCAAGCATCGCAAATAATTGCTGGACACTCAACACGCGACACTCGGACTCACTTGTATTCGCACTGATTAAAAGCTTAGCTTGCCCTCTTCTTGTTAAGGCTATTTACTGTGTTAACTTTTTGCGGGAATTATTTGTGATATTTTTATTTCATTTTTGCTGAACACTTTCTCTGGCTTTTCTTGGTTGCGTGGCATCATTGGCAGCCCGCAATTTTCAACGTCGAACTGCGCTCGCTGCCAAAACTGAACTGAGCTTCGGCCAAAAGCGTTGCCATGGCCAAAAGCAGCAGCAGCAGCAGCCGTAGCAGCCGTAGCAGTAGCAGCAGCGAAATACTGCTCAAAACTGCCTGTTAAATACTGGTAACAGTTTAGCAGTTGGCGGCGCAGGCGCAGTTGCCCAAATGGAATACATTCTCCGCCGCTCCGCCCGCTTTTACGTCACAGTTCGCATCACACTGTTGCGTCCTGTTTTCACTCTCTCCTCTCGCGGCCTTTGTTTACATTGCTCGGCTCGGCTGCTCAGGCACTTTCGTATTTTCGTCCTGCCTTCTATAAATAACGTTACGCATACGCCACGTGGACCTGGCGAGGTGAGCGGCCATCAATCGCGTGATTGATTATGGATATCTATTTTTGGGTCTAACAGAAATTTCCTTTGGCTTCTGAAGGTATTTTCCCAGCCGGCCACGTGTGGGGTAGATTAGTATATAAAAGTCACTTTCAATAAAGTAACATGTCATGGGCTATTGAAAAATGGTGCATACATATTTATTTAACCAGCAGTATCTTCTTGGGAAGCTTAAATGATTTGCCAGACAATAAGCTGAATTAAATTCTTTTTTTAAAGTATTTTTAATATGTAATGCTTCATATTTAAAGGCTCTAAATTTGCGATATATATATAAACAATTTTAATAAGGCCTTTCTTAGGGAAATACATGTAAGTTGGACCTTTTCAGAGTCATTAGGAGCGGAAGGTTCAGCTTTATATTTTTTTAGTAACTTTAATTTAAAGTGTCAAAGTGACTGCAACCTTTTATTTGCCTTATTTTTAATGGTTTATTCCATTTTCTGGCATACAAAGCACTTTTAAACTGTTATTAGCTGTCGTGCTAATTACTGTTTTAATTTACATAATATTGCGCATACGCCAAGTAGGCCAATTTCTGGGAAACTTGCTTATATATATTCATGATATTCTCTATTTTGATACATCTCCAGGACATCCAATTATTAGTTGGCCACGTGGCGAGCAAATGACTTTGCACAACTCAATTTAAAGATCAAATATGCCCCAAAGAATAACTCGAACACGTTGTTGTCCGTAACAGGTTGTGTGTGTGTGTGTGTGTGTGTTTGTGTGGGTTTGTGGGAGCAATTTTCACGCTGATTGGTTTCCAGTCATTTTTCCTTGTTGCCTTTCGCCTTTCATTTATTTTGTTCTCTTGGCCACACACAAAAAGTCAACGAGCCAAAGCCAAATGTCAACCAGCCCTCTCCCAAGGACTTTCGGAATTTAATAATGAAATAGCCCCGTCCTTGGCCTGCGAACAATTTTCAATTTTCCACTTTCGGCGTTTTGGCGTTTGGCCTTCGGGGCGAAAATGCGTTTGATAAATATCCCCAACGATATCGAAACAGAGCAAACTTTTATTTTTTGGCACGCACTTGCAAGTGGCAATGGCAATTACTGCAGCGGCGGCAGCTCATCAAATAATCATTTGCTTTAACTAATTAAAAGTTTTTCCTGCCCGGGAATAATTTCATTACATGGCCAACTTTTTTTCTGTCGCAGTTTCACTGCGTTCGATCGATTACATTCCCCTCGCTTCCGGGCCACATAGAGTTGGATGTGGGCCATAAATAACAACAAGTTAGGCACTTTCCCTATTAGGGGCGTGTCCTTGTGCCTCTGGGACGAGAGTTAAAGTTGGGCATGTGACTGGGAAAGGATGCGAGAGCTCGAAGATTTTTATCAATGAACGATGGGCCACGAGACAAAGTTATTATGCCAAATCAGTGGGCGGCTCGTCCTTGTTTGTCCTTGCGTGGGAAGATTGTTGCTGCTCGAGAGCATGGGATGTGTGTTATCTGGCCGGGGATATTGGCTTGATTTGTCGATGGCAAGAGCTGGGGCGCTCACATGAAGTTGGTGGGATGTGATCAAGGACTTAAAGGCTCTATTTGGGCTCTCAATAAATATGTTATTTCGCTTTCTAGAAAAGTAAAGATTTAAAAAGAGCTTGGGCTTAAAAAAGGTATGAGAAATTCTTGATTTTTATGTGTTAAGATATCTTAATTTTGCTCCTGAATATTATTTTATCAAGTATAGCATATGTTGGCTAAGATTTCCTTCATTTTCCTTTCCGAATACTCTGAATGTGGCAGCTGCCTGTCTGGCTTACTGCCACTCCGCCTGCGGCCACATCGTCCTCGATGGAATGCCAATCGCGTGGAGATACTGGCTGCTCGGGAACTTTTACGACATCGGCATTGAGTACCCGGGCTAATCATAACCGATGCCCGATAACTATGGCTATCTATACGCATCCGGCAGTTTGCAAGTTTTCTTTTTCGTGTTCCTAGCTGGTGTCGAGCGTTCGCAGCTCATTAGAGGGAAACTGTTGCAAGGCTTCCAGACTGCCTTCGTCGTCCTGCTCCGGGTCGTCCTTTTGTGGCGGGGATGTGTGCCTGGCGCACTTACACTTAATTGAATCCTGCGGGCGTGGTGGATGCCGTAGAGCGGCATGGGCGGAGGGTCCTTCGGTGAGCCCCTGAGGCATGCGGCATGCCAAAGCGTTTAGCAACCAAATACGCTTTGCTCCCGATTTGCCGCCCCAGCCGCCCCTGCCGCCCGTCATTGTTGTTGTTAGGGCTCACATCCTGCCGCCGGCGCATGCCGCTCCTGCTGCTGCTCTGCCATCCACGTCCATGTCCACATCCACATCCACTGGCAGTGAACCTGGCAAGAAGGAGCCACCGAGCGAGCGAGTGAGCGGCTCTAATTCAATTAGCAAGTTCAGCGCCAAAGCGGCAAATGGCTCGTTAAACACGCTGTGTTTTTGTTGCCCCCCGCAACCCCGCCTTACACCACTCTCTAAAATACACTCAGCTAAAAACTAACTTCAAATATATATATATATATTATTATTAGAGCTTATATATTCCCTTATTCGTTTAATTATTAATAGTTGATGATAGTGTTTTGTAATTGCTAAATAATAAATGTTTCTAATTATTTTAAGTGTTTAGGAAAAGACTATAAGAGAACGGAAATGTACTTTTATTTCTCTTTTGGTAGATTTACAGATCATCAATTTTATACATAAGAGTTTTTTAGTGGTACTTCTTTTGATATTTGATCTTAAATCATAATATCCTCTTAGATACTCAATACACTAAATAAGGAAAGAATTTAAATATAACTGAACTTTGGGATTGAATGATATTTATAACAATTAAATAAATATTACTGTTCCTGATTAGAATTTCACTTATTTACTGAAAATTTTAAACTAGTTTTTAATTTAAAAAAATCCTTGAAGTGTGCTCACTTTGCATTTAGCATTTGGCACCGCCCTGCGCTCCTCGCCTCCTGTGGCTGTTTTTTGTCCTCCTGCTTGATGCCACTTCACTTGTGTTTGCTCGTTTTTTAAACATGTTTTATTACACTTTTTTTTGCGCTAGCTGGCGCCATTTTCATGGCACCGGAAGTTGCCTCACACACACAGAGTAGAGTGTGTAGAGTGTGTGGCAAAATGAGCAATGAGTAAATGAGCAAAATGTTATAAATTGCCAAAAGTCCGGTTTAGCCCGATCCCCGCGCCACTCTCCTGGCCCTCGGTTTCCGGAGCCTTTCTTTGTGCTCAGCGGTTTTTTGTTCCCCATTTGGTTAGCAGATAATGCACGGCAAAATCTTGTTCACTTTGGTCACTGACCAAAAGCAAATGTGGACGCAGGGGCTCTCCTGCCCCCAGGATAATTATGAGCTATGTGTGGAATGTACAGCACAGCACACACACACACACATATACACACAGGACACACAGGCCCTACGTTTAATTTATGCGCAAATAACCCGAGCAAATTATTCGCTTTGTTCCGCAAATGTTTTTCGAGTGAATTGTGTTTGGTCAGGAGCGGCCAAAGGGGTGAAGATATGGGCAAACTTTGGCCGGCGTTTCATCTTCCACTCCAATATCTGTGGAGATTAACAAGCGTGTGCTGTGGCTATATCCCTTGGCACCCTTGCTTCCAATTTTGCACCCTTTGCCGCCCTTTTCCCCTCCCTGGCTGGCCATTCTAACCATAATCGCCTTTTCTTGCCACTTGCCGGCATATGCCCATCGTTAGCTGGATATTCCGGCTGTCTACGGCCAGAACCACTCCCCAATCCGTTTGCCCTTTTCCCGGGCTTGGCTGGCTTTTCCTGGCTTCTTCTTTTTGCCTTTCACACATCTACTAGTTGGGTTTCAGTTTTCGCCTCGCAAAGTCCTTTTTTTCCAGCAGCTGCAGCAACAAAAGTCCATTATCCTTTTCGGCGTTATCGGTAATCAATTTCCGTGGACGTCGCAGCGCAAAAAGTTGTAGCCTCTAGCAGCGAGCCAAACAAAAGCGATAGTTGCCAAAGTACGCCATGCGGCAACAACAACAATAACAATTGTTAGTTTTGAAATATGCACGACCCCCACACACAACCACCCCTCGGTATACCCCTCAGACCCACACATGAGCCCAACTCCCTCACACGCATGGAGCCTAACAAAAGCTTTTGAAGTGTTGTTTGCTGTTGCAGCCGGACTCCCATCAGCCTACACTCGGAGAAAAGCGGCAGTCTTACTAGGGCAAAGGGAGATTTTATCTATACATTTTATTAATTGTGGGTTGCTTTATATATTTATATTTTGAATGCCAAATACCTGTTTATACTCATTGATAACTAAAATAGCTAAATAAGGATCTTTTCTTTTCGAAGCATAAGAAATTCTATCCCTAACATATTCCTTAGTCGATCTTTTTGATTAATTTATAATTTTGGGAAGATTGAAGTTCTCAAAATAATTATTATTTGTGCTTTCAAAGGTAAATGCCATTTTTGTTTATTTATTTATAATGATAATTGCTTGCTTTGACTAATATAATTTATATTATAGTTAAAATTCAGCCTCCTCATGCTTTTAGATAACTAAAATATATATATTTAGTTATTTACTTGTAAAAATAACAGCAATGCTATCTCTGACTCATCCCTAGGCCATTCTTTTTTAATAAATATGTTTATAAAATAAATTCATAAATAATGCATTTCTCAAAATAAATATTATTAGCGCTTTCAAAGGCTGATGCCTGTTTTGTTTATTTATTTAAACTGATAAAAGCTTGGTTTGAGTGATATAATTAATATTATTCGTAATATTCAGTCTTCTCATACTTATTGATAACTAAAATAGCAATATTAGGTTATTTTCTTGTAGGAATATCAGCAATATTAACCTTAACATATCCCTAGGTCGATCTTCGTATAACTACAATATAATTTATGATTTCAAAGGCAAATGCCTGTTTTGTTTATTTATTTAAAATAATAATTGGTTGGTTTGACTGTTATTTAATTAATGTTATAATTAATATTCAGCCTCCTCATATTCATTGATAAATAAAATAGCTAAATATATTAAGATCTGACTTATCCCTAGGTCGTTCTTTTGTATAAATATAATTAATTTGTACGTTCAAAGACAAATGCCTGATTTTTAATATGATAATTGCTTGGTTTGACTGATATAATTAATATTTAAACTTAATATTCAGCCAGTGCTATGCCCATTTTTCCTCGGTGTACGTACAGAGTTCTGTAAGCGCATTTTTCACTGCAATTTCAGTCGCCCCCGACGAATAATTCAATTGCAATGTGGAGCAATTCCCGCTGTTGTTGCAGGTTGCCAGCGAGCGGTGTTTTTGCTGTTGGCCAGTCACTTACATAGTTGCCGAGTTGTTGAAAACTTGATTTTTGCAGCAGCTTTTTGCCGCTGCCGTTGCCGTTGCAATTGGCTACAAATTGGCTTGTCGAATTAGAGGAGCTGGCTAAATCGGGGCTCAGCCTTGCGCTACATTTGAGCAGCAAGTGGTTCCTAATTGAATGCGGACAGCTGCAGCATCGGAGGGAGAATTCCTCTCAAATATAATTACATTTTCCATACATCCAGAGCGTGGCATTTCGTCCTGCTCGCAAATGAATTATGCAGATGCCCTGGCAGCAGCTGCTCCTGCAGCTGCTCCTCCTTTTGTCTGGCTGTTCATTTCCCAGCAGTTCCTTATAATTGCTAAGGGGGATTGAGGGGGAGCTGCAGCTGGGAGGGATGCAAGAGCGAAACTGTAGCCTTCGCCAGTGAAAAGCACTTTTCAATTTGGCGGCTTGCCTCAACACAACTCATGCCCATCTGAATTGGGCTCTCGGTTCGGCTTTCACTTTTCAATTAATTCTTGCGGCGGCCGCGTTGTGGCATTTTATGTAAGCGCTCCCCAGTTGGCGTTTCAATGCCCTTAGCCTGGCCAAAAGGGCTGGTTGTCTTGGTTATATGGCTGGGAATAACATAAGTTCTATGAGGAAATTTTTAAAAAATTATTAAAAGTAATTAGACAATCAATTTTTGATCTTATGGCTAGGACTTTGGAAACAAATGTTTGAAAATTGAGTACACAAATATTCTCCAATTAATTTTTTATTTTAAAGGTATAGATATTTATTCTTTGTTTTAATTGTTTAAAGAATTTTAAATTACTTAAACGGGTTCACATATTTTTTAAATTTTAACCGAATAAACAAATATATTCCTATAATTTTATTATTTTAAAAGTAGGGATATTTATTCCTTGAAATTGTTTAAAGGATTGTAAATTACTTAAACGGGTTCACATATTCCTTTAACTTTGATCAAGTACACAAAAATTTTCCTATTATTTGAAAGGTATGAATATTTATTAATTAATACTGTTAAAAGAATTTTAAATTACTTAAACGGCTTCACATATTCCCTTAATTTTGAGTTGAGAAAAGCGGGTTGAAGGCAATTATCGGCAGTAGTATATCTAAGCTGACAAAATCCGCTGATTAAACTATTTTCCCCTAATCCCCTTAGAGTATATCCTATTCTCGATATCCCCGTGGCCGCAAACATCTGGCTTTCCGCCTGCCCCACCATTATTTTTGGCTGCGACTCTGGCTATTTGTATGTGGGTCAGTGCGGATTTTGGCTGGTGCTCAGGGAGAGTGCCAAGCCACGTGACTATGTGGAACAATTGCGGGAACAGGAGCCCCAGCCCTGTCCGGTGGCCAAAACCACTGCAACTGCAACAATATGGGGCGAGTGTGTCGATTAGCAAAATTGAAAATGACAAGCTGGAAGCGGCAAGGAAATGCCAGAAACTGGGCCAGGGAGCGGCTTATTATCATGCCAAAGATGATGCAGTGCCACTCGGGAGCCCACGGGGAGTGAGGGGTGCAAGCCAACCAGGAAGTGGGTCAACTGCTTAGCGATGGGCGGCTGCCAATAAGGGTGCTTTGTGGGGTCGAGAGCAAAAATAAACGGGTGGAAATGTACATATATATTGGCGAATCGCAATTTCCAGCGGTCCGCACAGCGTATGAGTAATTTTCTCTAAGCGGTTTACGTCCACTCTGCAGGATTTCAGCCAGGACACGATTCGGGGTTCAATGCAAAATCCGATATACGATTTATTTTGGTTAACTGCACATCCAATAAACTACAGAAGGCAGAACGGGGCAGCCCACCGGGGGGGTCTATGTGTAAATATTGACTTTTGAAAATCGAAATCGTCAAAATGTTCATAAAAGTCCAATGGAAACCGTTCAGCGCAGCAAATATTTGGCTCTGCGAACAGACATGACTCCAAAGACCGCCTCCTGCCCGCTTCCCGATGTCTGTCTGTGTGTCCTGCGGATGTGCCGTGGTCAGGGCAGCTTTGACCAGCCACCAGAGAGTCAGCGAGTCCTGTTTCCCCTCTGATCCCAGCCTGCTGGAAATCACAGCTTATAAATAATGGAAAGCGATTTAATTTTTAACAGCTGCAGTTTGTAGCCAGCGAGGAATGTGAACGGCATCGCGTGCTTCCTTCTGACCAGTCCAATGCAATCCTAAGCCAAGGACTTAATTGCTCAGATTTCACACTTCATTTGGACACGGCTTGTTATATTTAAAGGGTTTTTTTCAGCGGGACTCTTATGACATTTTCCGGCCATTTACAGGTGGCCAGAAGGTCAAGGGGTTGTCTTCACTTAAAAGAGAAAAGATTTAAAATTTAAGCTTTAGATTATGCCAAATACTGTTGACCTGCTCTTAGGGTAAATATAGGCTTTTTAGGCTTTTATTCAAAAGCCTCTTTGCACTGCTTTATTAAAATCTGCAAAAAAAATATTGGTTTTTACAGAAGGCTTCTATGCATACTGTGTGCTTTGTACACTTTATGAATTTTTAAATTCTGTAATTAATAATTGTTTTTTATTAAGTTGTGTAATTATAAACGAGACATCGCCATAGATAGATGCAGCAATTAAATCTGTTTGTATTGCATTTTAAAATGTGCGGCAATCAATAGCCTTTTTGCATAAAACAAATATTTGCTTAATTAAAGCTCCAGTTATGTCACCTTTCAAACATTGTCACTACAATATTACTGCCCTTTCCTATATAGATTTTGTTATTTGTGTTGGTCCTTCCTCTAACCAGTAAATATGTATATTAATTTCCTATTTTAAATCGTGGTTTTCCTGGTTTTAAATAAGTGTGATGTAATTTAAAGTTAGTCAGTATTTAGAACGTTTGCTCTTTGGTAACAACTTGCTCTGCTTGTTCGAGGACTCTTTGGCTTTTACGACCTTTGAGTAGAGAAACATTTTCGCAGAGACAATAGTTCCTGGCCAACATAATCCCTGTAGTTGTAAGCTGGCGTTTATGGGCTTAATGCCTGGGCCATAAACGAAAGTTTTGCCGTTTAAGGCAATTTTCATATTTGCGTGTTTCAATTTAAAGACCTAGTTGATTGAATAGGACGATGTACCTGAAGGTTCTGCCTTAATATGCCTAAATGGTTTATGTGTGGGCCGTGCTAATTGGTAGTAAAGCTTGGCCATTACGTCGCAACTGATTTATGCTCAAGTTTAAGTTTAAGATGGGGACAACTTTGTTTCTTACATCCCGCCCCCCTTCTGTTTAAGGAGTAAGAAAGTACAGCTAGAGGCGAAGTTGACATTCATTACGGCGGTCGAAGGCGAGGGAGAGAGACAAAAGCGGAAGCTGCTTGGCTCGCCATTTTCTTCCATTTCCGCCATCATGAAAACGGGACAATGGCAACAGGCGAGGATCTGAATTAGCAGTGGGGCCAGGAGCAGGGAGCAGGACGAGAGCGTCCTGTCCAGTCCCCCTGGCTCATCAAAAACTGTTTGAAATGAGTTTTTATTAGTTTTTGTTGCCGCTGCCATTTTTTGCTGTCACTTGTTGTCTGCTATCTCTCCCAGCTTTTTGTGTGTGTGAGCGTTTTTCTGTGTGCGTGTTAATTAAATTTCAAATGCACAAAAGAACTAACGGCAAGTTGAGGGGGGGCGGGGAGCTCCGAAGGGACGGACAGTTAACCCAATGGCGGTGGAATAATACCTAACCCATACTCGTCTTAATTGCAGCCATGTGTGTAAATGAAAATGTTTGCTGGCTTTCCCTCATATTTTCCATCCCCTCTTCCTGCTGTCTCTCTGTGTTGGCATTTTTGCATTAAAGAGACCAACAATTGCAAAACAAGTCAAAAAATGTGCAACAACAAGGAGTGGCAAGTTCAGCGCCAAAGATTTAGTCGGACCAACGCCAAGTTTCTGGCCATAAACTTTATTCCGGGGCTTCCGAGTAAAATGTTTTCCTCCTTGCAGCCTCTATTTGGATTTTGCTTTATTTTTTGTTTTATTGCGCTTTTCAGCATTTGTTTTGTTATGGTTTTAATTAAGTTTTAACTGGCGCTAGACCAAAAATGCACCACACCAAATACCAGCTCCAGGCTGGAGCCTGGATATGATTCAGACACAATACACTGGAAAAGTAGAACGATTAAAATAGGAATCTCTCTCATAAATTCGAATTATTTATTGAAAAGGGAATGACTTAAAAAATGGTTTTATATTTTTAAAGCGAGTCTGACCGAAGGGAATATTTATTCTAAACACGATTAAGGGATTATAATTTCCATAACGAACCTGTTAATAATACAGCAATAGCAAAGAAATTAATTACTTGCACTTGGAGTAATATTATATTATTATAATATTCATTCTAAACACGATTAAGGGATCATAATTTCCAGAACGAACCTCTTAAAAATCCAGCAATAGCTAAGAAATTAATTACTTGCTCTTGGAGTAATATTATATTATTATAATATTCATTCTAAACACGATTAAGGGATCATAATTTTCAGAACGAATAATGATCCCTTAATAATACAGCAATAACTAAAAAATTAATTACTTCCTCTTGGAGTAATATTATATTATTATAATATTCATTCTAAACACGATTAAAGGATCACAATTTCCAGAACGAACCTCTTAATAATCTTGCAATAGCTGGATTAATAACATGCTCTAGGAATAATATTGTTTTAATTTTGTTCTCAGTGCATAAAGCCTAGGGAACACACAATGGAAACCGAGACCTTGCCCATGAGGCAGCTTTCAGCTTTCGGTTTCGCTTGGCCTGGCTGGGTCTTCTCCGAGGATTTTCCGAGGCTACTGCTGCTCCTGCTGCTGACAGGCGCCGGGGAAATTGATTAATGTGACTTGTAAATGGCGCCAGATGGGAAATGGTATGGGAGCGTTGAGAGGACGGGGGGATCCCAGGGCCATGTAAACGGCCTAGAATTGTTGACTCGAAACTGCAGCAATTTGCGGCAGGAATTGTTGCGCCAAAAGTGTCACATGCAATTGTCCCTAGGAGTCCCTTTAGGGGATGTATGTACGCCTATTAGCCAAGGTCCTGGCTCCTTGAGCCCTGCTTAGTTAATAGCCTACGCCATAATTAACAGCCGCCAAGCAAACAATTTCAATGTTTGCTCCGGAATGAAAAATGATTTTTGGCCTTTGCGGCGTGTTTCACGTGGCAAGACATCATAAATTTCCAGCCCCTGGCTCCTTGCTCAAAAATTTCATTATGCGAAAGTGAGTTTCGTTAATGTGTTTCCTGTTTCCCCAACAGGCGGCAAGGGAAATGCGGAGAACACAAGGGGAGTCCCGGCAGACAGGCCAAATTATGCACAAGACAATGCGGGGGGATCGTGTTTATGGCGAGGCACCGAATGACAAATGTCCTGTAAATGCCCTGAATTGAATACATTGGCTTGTACAATTATTAGCCGACAAAGAGAGGTAATAATTGTCCTGAAATACAGCTTAATGAGTTTACTAGGAAGTTATTAGTTGTTATAAACAATATCTCACACCAGCACTTTCATATTTACCATTTTAATTTACCTTCATTGTAATGTATATATATAAATGTGTTGAGCTAAATATTTCATGTAATATTTATCGTACCGAATGTGCCATAAAAATAGCAATATTTTATAATACTTTACCATACTTTTTACATAAATCACAAACATTTTTCTGTCTTTCCGAGCACATCTTTCGCTTATGAAAAGGTATTGAAGCATCCATTAGTATGTGATTTATCCAGCTTTTACTATAATTCCTCTTAAGTCCAGAGACTTTCTGTCCTTTTTGCATTTCAGAGACCCACCCACAGCTGGTCGTAATTTATGCCAATGACAACACTGGCAATAACAAGAGCCATTTCCTGCAAAGGCCAATGTCGGCTTAACAATTTAATTCGAATGCTGTCACTCCCCTTTCGTTGGAATTTTAATGGCTGGGTTGAAATAAGTTAACTTACTTCGTATTGGCTGCCTACGTAGCCAATGCAAATTTCTGTAACGCGAAATTTGCAATTTCTGCATTAAGTCAACAGGGCGGATGGGTGATGTGCCAGGGATACCCGGGGGAAAAGCGAAATACGCGGGGGGAAAAGCTGTCGAGAGGCGAACATTTGCTGCGTTGCTGGCGTGACATTTGTTTGGTTTTAATTTCGGTTCAAAGGTTGCCATGCCACCAGACTCCCTGCAAACTCCACATCCAGCTCCCGCTCCATTTCCATTTCCATATCCAGCTCCAACTCCAGCGCCAACTCCAGCTCCAACTGCAGCTCCCCTCTGGGGCTGATGAGGTATGCCAGGCCGGGCGGGACCAAAACACTTGCTGTCGTCGTCGTTCGGAAGCGGCGAATGCAAAATTGAAATATTGCATGAATTGCAGGAATGTACTAAGCCAGGGAGTAACCACCCCCAGTCCCAGTCCTAGTCCTCCTGTGGAAATGGACATGGCCGACACACGACGTCGTGCAACTATTTAATAAACATCAGCAGGGGCGGGGTGCCTCTCCCGGAGGAGCACTCATTTTAGCTGCGGTCGGAGGAGCTTTTGATGTCTCGCTCGGGTGCATTTAATAAGCTGCCACCGGAGGGAAACGCCAAGTGCCGGGGGGCGTGGACGGGTCCTTTGACTCCCAAACTCAATGAGGCTGCCACGGGGATTTTCTGGCCAATGGAAGCCAGCAGGACGAAAGGACAGCCAGAATTTCAAGCTGAAAGCTTTGACATTTTCTCAAAAACTTATGACTTCGTTGCAAAGTATTGAGTGATGATTTTTGTTCCCTAAAACAATTAACTAAAAGATAAATAATGATGCTAAGTCTTTAATTGAATTTCATCTGAAATATCCGTATCACAGATACTTAGCTCTTCACGTTTTTTCCCACAGCAAACTTGTTTCTTTGGACATACTCCTTGCACTCTGATAATAAGATTCTAGATTCTATAAAAAATTCAAATAAATTAGAGTCTTTTTGGGTGATTTGGTGGCATTTCAATATATAAGAATAGCTAGGAAGAAGATGGAAGTTAGTCAGGCGATCATTGTAAAGTAACTAAAGAAGCTGAGTTATTAGTTTAAGTATTTTATTTATTAGGTTTCGATAAACCTTTGACAAAAGAACTATGCCAATTGTTCTGGTTTAAGGTAGCAGTGAAAAGAAATACCGAATAAAAGGAAATAGCTCATTGAAATTATTTTAAATATTACAGTAATAATAATTATTCTATATTTGCATAATATAATAATGCTCCATTCAATTCAAATTATATAATTTTACATTATTGCCAATTATTTTAAGGGTTTCTATTTTAAAGAGACTGTTTCCTCTTTTTCTATAACCTTTAATATTATTTGTATTTGTCATTCTTTATGAATTGACTCAAACAAGGTGTAAAGGTGTCCTTTCCGCACCATAATTTATTTTTTGTTATGCAATCTATTGGATTCCCACAACTCAGTTCAGTTTATTTTGGGAAGCAAGTGCGAGTGCAGTACAAAAGAAAAATGTTGTTTGCGAATGTTGGTAAACAAAGGGGCAACCAACTGCAGCCTTTGGATTTTGCGACTGCTCTGGCTGGGTGCCAGCTGCTTGTTGGGCAGGCAGGACGGCAGCCTGGATGGGAATCCACAATAAACCAGGTCCTGCGAGGAAGTGACGACGGCACGAAGGAGCCCAAAACTATTTGCACTCAGCAGCGGCAGTGGCAGTGGCAGCGGCAACAAATGTTGCTGCGGTGTTGCCTTGTGCTACTTACGGCTGCCATTTGATGTCGATTCAGGATTCAGGATGGTGTATAAGGATGAGGATGAGGATGAGAATGAGGATAAGGATGAGGATGAGGTTGAGGCTGGGGCTGAGGATTGGGATAGGAGTCGATGTTTTTGTTCGGCGTTCCCAAGGATTCCGAGCAAATATGAAGGCGCCTGGTGATGTGTTTACAAGTTTGCGAACTGTTGTCATTGTCGTCATCTGGCCGGGCCCTGTCTTTGGCTCTGACTCTGGCTCTCCCCCCATGTTGGCCAGCTTCAGCCCGCTTTTCATTACCAATTGGAGATGCCCCTTTCCCCGATCCAATGCAAACATCAATCAAGCTGCATTATGCAAATATACGCTCGAAACTTGCAACAAAAGCGCATCGAGCATGGAAAGGCAAAAACGAGAAAAGGGTAGCAGCAAACGAGTCCAGGCATAAGGACGAGGATTGGGAAGGAGGTCCTAGACTCGAGATTGGAGAGCAGCCTGTCAGACGTCAAAAAGCAGTTGCTATCCGTTTCACCGGCCCCACACCCCATCAACCCACACCCCATCAACCCATCATCCATCGCCGCTGTCAGACGCTTTACTAAGACAACAAGAAGGAACATCACATACACTTGGGAAAACAAGAGGTTACTGAAGAGTAAACAATCACTCTTTGATTTTTCTTAATATACTGCATAAATTAGTCCTAAAAGTATGGGATAAATAAGTTAAAATATCTTTGGAAAACTAAATTTATTCAAGAGTTTCTTCTTATTAACTTTACAAAGTTTTTTGTAGATAAAGCATTTATAAAATCGTAAAAAATACATAAATGTTACAGCTTGCATATATAATTTGTTCCGAGTGAATCATAAAGAAAGCAATTCGAGAAGGTACACGGAGAAGCCAGGCCAGGCAGCTGCCAATAGTTGGACTCCACGGGATTCGGTTCCAGGATACGGAACCTGGGAATCCTGCTCCTTCTCGCCGTTCGCCTGAATTAAACGATAACGAGTTTTGGCTTTCATCGCTTCATTTTGAAGCTAAAGCTAAAAGCAACTGAAGGGTTGCCGCCTGCCAGCGCCAGAAAAGCAGAAGCCAAAGCCAAGGAGCTGAAGAGGCTAGGGACGAGGAAGCAAAGGGCCAGGACTCGAGTCAGCCGGCTTTTGTTTATGCGTAAAGTTCCGCGGCTTCGGAGGACTCGAGATATGTAGGGGATTTGCTGTCGGAGCGGGGCGAAATTAAAACGTCTGCAGCAATTTATGCCAGCACCTTAAAGGGGATTTCCCCGTGATCCCACACCCACACACAGACACAGTTCTATATCTATATGGCAAAGCGAGTATAGTATTGAAGTGCCAGGCACAGCGAATCCATATTCCCGAATTCCATTTCTTTCTCCCAGTTGCCAAGTTTCTGTGGCACTGAAGTTCCAACTTTTTCGCCGCTGACAATAAACAAAAGGGGAGTCCCCGAAAAAAAAAGGGAAAACAGAAGTCCTGCAGAACTTGAATAAGGGGGCGTGGCAGCTCTCAGCTTGGGCTCGCCTGCTGTAGTTTGTTTAGCTGGCAACACTTTGTCGGAAACTTTGCATAAACTTCAGGTTTGGCTTTCGTTTTTCGGAAAAATCCGTTTCCCGGCTAGGGAAAACTTTGCAAATTACTTTTACGATTTCCGAACAAAATGCAAGCAAGAGCAAGAATTGCCGTGTGCCGTTAATTGCAAGCAATTTGCGATGCATTAAAAGTTAATGCAGAGCGAAGAGGATATTGCCTGAGAAGTGAAGACTTCCAAGTCTAGTTCCTGAGAAATATTCAGCCTAGGAAGGGCCAAAAATATAGAAATATCGATATTGAAGGCGATTTAAGGCTATGATTTTTGTGGGATTAATAAATACTTTATGATTTACCAAATAATGTCCCAATATCAATTTGTTATGTATAAGGTTTATTATTATTATTATAATTCAAAGCGATTTCCTTATTTATCGATTTGATTGATATATCAACTAATTAAAGCTATTTTTTGATTATTTATTTCATATTTCGATTTTATATTGAATCCTAAAGCCAGCTGAGGCCCAAAGTCTGCCACTTCATTGCGTCGGCTGAAAAGTTTGTTAATGACGAGGCCCTGTTGGAAATTAACATGCAGCTTTGATACTACCACAACATCACTTCCGGCCACGACCCAGACCCTCTCTCTTGCTCTTTTGCATAATCCTTCATCGGCTAAGCAGCTTGGCCTGGGAAGTAGTACACGATTTAATTAGGCGGCATGGGCAAGGCTCGCAGCCTGGCCCGAAGCACTGGGCCATGTGTCTGTGAGTGAAATCAAATATGCGTAAACATCAGCTACTGGCAACGCAAACACTCGCCCGCCCACAAGCACATATCTAAACATGGCGCAGGCATGCGTAATTAAATTTACATGAATTTGATATTGAGCATACAGCTCACCCACACCAGCACGCGCTCCGGCACACACATGTGTCGATTGCGCGACTTGCAATTAGCATTGCCTACTTTCCAGGGCCTCGGCAGGAGGCTCCTATTCCTATTGCCCGCTATTGCCGAGCACTTGGCTTAGAATTGAATGCCAACATTTGATTGCGTAACACACACCACAGTGGCCGACATAATAATAGTGAAGTCTGAGGATTTACTAAAATATATTTCAGTATTTTAATTTCATTTTTGAAGCCTCTAGCAACTTCAACTTTTTAGTACTTCTGTATATTAGGAATATATTCAAAGGGTGTCCCATTTTATTGATACAAATACATTTTAAACCGCTAATAAAATCAAACTTAGATCTTTTATGGCAACCTCAGCTGTGCGGAAACATGTGAGTGTGGGACAATGTATTCAAACAAATGAACTGTTGCGAAAGTTCATTGCGAGGGGAAAACTTTTGGCATTGTCTGCTGGGGCGCTCCCCTCTGCCAAGAACCCTCCCGCCCCTAATTGGCCCTGACCCCGCCCCTGCCGTCGGCGCTCCTCGTCGTCCTGTCGAGCCCAATGAATCTCTAATTTGGTGCATTTCAGAGTTCATAATAATTAAAATTACGCGCTGTCTGCAATGTTGTTGTCCTTGTTATATGTATTATTTATGGCTTGCAAAACTTGGTCCTTGCGACTTTTGCCTTTGACTCCGGTCTTGATGCCAACTTTTCGGTTTTCGGTCGTGGCATTCATCAACTTTTTGCGTAAACGTCAGCCGAATCTGAAAGCCATAACGAGAGCAGGGGCGACGGAAGGAGTTATAAATAGAGATATAAGTCGCTGCTTTTGTCACATTCAGATACGCAAATCTGATTACGAAAAGCGCTTAATTTATGCGAATAATTGCATTCCGGCGACACTCTTTGGCTGTTGATTGAAAAACTTGTATGACACATTCGTGCGGGCCGTGTTGGCCATTCTGTTTACCAAAGCCCAGAGTGGCAACAACAGCAACGGCGACTCCGTTGGCATTTTGTTATTATTTTTGTTATTATTCCAGCTCTTGACAATGTCAACAGTTTTGCGCTTTTATCTGTTTGCACAGCACACTCCCCCGCACTCTCGCTCTCCGCATCCGCCTCTGTATCTGTCTCTGTGTGTGTTTAACATAAAGCGATTAATTGCTTTTCATTAAACGACGCTCATTATGCTGCCCTCCCCGCCCACTCAGACTCCTTCGCTCCCATTTGCCTGCCGCGCCTTTTGCCAGGATGCGCTTATTTAACTTTTAATTTGAAATCGCGAGGAGGCAATTTCGAGATGTGTTTACCTTGTGAAACGACATTAAGCCAGCAACTTTGCTTTCGCGTGACTCTGTTGCAAAACTTAGCTAATTTTAGGGCGAAGAAGGCGGCCCTAAGGAGCTGTGGGAATATATATATTATGTAGTTAAAAGAATTTCATTTAACAAAACAACATAAGCAAAGCAGTCTGAGTTCAATTGAGGGTGCAACATTATCATTAAGTGTTTTATCTAAGGACCGAAATAATTTGTACTATGCTATACTCTTATTTCTACATTTCTATATTTGTAGTTTATATTTATTATATTTCTTTATTTTGTTTATACTCTTATATTTCTACTCTTAAACCCTTTGGCTTTTATTTCTTATAACAAAGAAGGCTTAACATATTCTGGAGTATGACTTATCATGAAATTTCATTGGCAACATTATGCACTTAATATTAAATCCTCCCATAAATAATTTCATGTGGCAAACATCTTAAAAGCCATTGCCAGGAGTGTGTCACATTTTTCGTAGCTCCTTGCAAATATCCATTAAGCAGTCTGCGCCGTAAAAAATGGCATTCTAGGCCAGACAGGTGGGCAAACATTCACCTGGCAAGTGGCAATCCCCGCTTCGATGGCCAAGGCAACGCCCAGTTTACAGTTCAAAGGTGGCTGGAGGTCAAGGCCGGGGCCACACAGGCAAATTTAAGGCAATCCCGGGCGGCCAAGACGCGTGGCTACGAGACGAGACAACAAGCAGTTGGCCAAGTAATTGGCGTGGGCTTAGCCACGGGGGCAATCAACCGTTCCGGCCTGGCCAATTCCAATAGCATTGGCCCAAGCCCCTACCAAAAACCCATCGATATATCATCTTCGTTCTTCTGTCTGCTTACCAATCGCCTTTTTATGGCCAGCCAAAGCCATCAGTAGCAATAGGAACTTTACAACTTCCAGACATCGTTTAGGGTCAGAGACAAGAATTTTGAACTCGACTCCGACTTGACTTCATTGAGGGCCAAGTCGATGTCCAGCCGGCGAGTGAGTGTGTGTTTGCATATAGTCCGATTTCTATACATGCAGGAACATTGGCCCTAAGCTGAATTGGACACTGGTTATTGGTTATTGGCTGGGCAGGCTAAGAGGGGCCACTACCAACTGCAGTGAAAACGGACTAAGCAGCAGGACAAACTCTTGACTTGAAGTTGCCCGAAAAGCATTTCCTTGTCACCAACAAACTTTTTGGCCTCATTGTATGTTGTTCCCGTCATCAGTACTGACCATGTGTCCTTTTTTTTGAAGGATTTTTCTCTAAGACCTAGCTCTGAAGTAATTCTATATAAAAGTATTTATATATTCTTAAAACACACTTTTATTGCATTGACTTTTTATGAATTTATATGCAATTTTCCGCTTTTCCTGGCTTTATTTCGATGTCACTATGTTTTTGTATCCTATATACTCTGTCTCCTGCATCGGAGCCAAAGGACCACGAGGTCCCACGTCAGGACCAGGACCAGCCTTAGCCTTGGCCCCACAATACTTAGCCATGGCTAACAGAGCTCTGTTAGCGACCACGTGCTTTCCTGCAAGTCCAGGATTCTGCGCACTGGTTCCGCTTGAGGCTTGCCTCTCCGCCAGCTGTTCCCAGTATTCGGCCACGGTGCGTATGATTGATAAACCAAAATAAATATTTGCCAGCCTCCGCGATGCATAAAGTGCCACAGAAAACGGCGAGCCGAAAGCTGCGAGTTCAGCTCCGAGTTCTTAACGGAATGGGGGGGGCGAGGGCTTTTTTAGGCGTTGGTCGCACGTTGTGAGGGGTCAGGGGGTCAGCGGGGGCACTCCGCCAAACATCTGTGTTATGGGTACGAATGTGCACACACACAGACACGCAATACAGACTGACAGCAGTGACCTTGAAGCAGGCTTTTGCATTGCCTGTGGAACAGGAGAGCGCGTGCCTGTCGCTGTGTGCGTTTGTGCGTCACGTGTAAGCAGTTTCGTTTGTATTTGTTTATATATAAGTATGTATATAGGTGTGTGCGGAGGGTGTTTCTGTGTGGCGAGCATTGGCCTCCTCGGCATTATAAAAACTAATGGAAATTTAATTTCTGTTTGGGGAAGCATAAGCATTTTCGGTGTAGTTGCCATGATTATTATGCTCAGTACAGGGCTCGCTCGAAAGAGTGAAATAATGAAGGAAAATGTATTATTGTTACAGGTTTTATGTGCTTTAGACTTTGAAGAATGTATTTATAAATATGTATATATAGTATTTGTGCTTTAAATTTACTCAAGCGAATGCCGTAGACTATTTTAAAACTGTTGTGTAATATACTTAACAATGGATGTATGTGCTTTAGAATTTATAAATAAATTCCTATAGTATTAGAGCATTAAATTTAATGAAGGGACTCAAATGCCTTAGAGCATTTAAAAACTTTTGTGTAATATACTTTATTATTGAATTTGATGCACTAAAACTATACGAATTTATTTATAAATTCTGTAATACTATGGAATTATAAGTAAACGCTTACTCTAGCTTACAAACTTACTTATTTAATAGACTTCTTAACCCTTTAAGTATCTATAATAGACCTTATAACTTATAATAATTATAAGTTCATGTATAAGAGTGCTTACTGCATTTATCCTGCACTGGGTGTATTTTTTTGGCCAAGTTCCTGCTTGGTCCTCTGGGAACAGGTGTCTATTAACTTCGCTCGTCAGCAGCTGCCTTGGCCTTTGTGGCTTCCCCAATTTGGCAGACCCTTGCCCCTGCCAGCTGCAAATGCATTGAATTACAATTAAATTGTCGGGGCGGCACCCACAGTCGGCTCCACAGGATGTCAGGCATTGTTTCGTGCTGGATTTGAAACTGTCAAAGTGACAAGCATTGGCATCGCCTCCTGCCGGAGTCCCGAGACCCCTGCGCCATTCATCCACTTATTTATGCTGTTTGAGCATTTGTTGTGCACTAACTGCTCCTACTGCTCCTAGTGCTCCGGCTCAAGTCGAGTCGAGTCGAGTTGGGTGCAGGAGGAGCCGGAGCCACACATAAATTGCTTCTGACATGCTCCGTTGACTTTTATGAGCGGCAATGGGCCCGAGGATTGTCTTGCCCTCCTCCTAATTAGAGTCATCTCCGGAGAGCAGGAGCAGGAGCTGGAGCTGGCATAGGACATGGTGTGGGCGATGTGTTACTTCGGTTGAGAGGACGCACTTAACAAGTGGAGCCATGTCAGGGGCAGACGCCCTCAGAGCTGCAGCCGCAGAAGCAAAACTTTGCGAAATAGAAATGTTGCAAAATATTTTGAAGGAGATTCCATAGCCCCTCTCCAGTCTCCAGTCTCCATTCACCATTTGGCATTCTGCATTTGCCTTTCCCCGATTTTTCCCCCTTTTGGCTGTAACAACTTTTTGTTTCGTTCAGGTTAAATGCGCGCGAATTGTTTTTTGGCCAGGAAAACTTTGTGATTTAACTTTTGAATAACCGCCAGCTGGGAAGGGCGGCAAAGGGGAAGGGCGGGTCGACTAGGGAGAGTGTGCCAAATATTTAAGTGAAATTCTTTTCCAGCTGACTCGGCAGACAAAGGATCCGTGCTGGCTCCCGTCGACTAGTTTGTCATTTGCCAGCGCACTTAACGTTCAGGGGCTGCTGTCCCTGAAAATTGGTATACATTTTATGCTCTTAACCTTTTTATGCAAATTACTATTTCCCCGTCTATCCCGTTCACTTCCTGTTTTCCCGGATGCCGTCTCTTCTTCCTTTTTGGTCACATTTGCGGCTAGGAGGGCAAACATGGTCCGAATGCCTCCTGGTTTCTGCTGCGGTCTCAACTTTTTGTGCAACTTGCTAATCAACCTGTTTGCTTAGGCCTTCGGGCCCTCAGCCACATGGAATCACTTAGGTTGATGGTCAGGCACTTTTATAATTAATACGCACACGTGGCGTATGCTTAATGCTGGCACGATCAGCCTCAATGCCAATTAATATAAATATTCAAATTCTTTTTGGGCCTGGGTGACTTAAACACTAATTAGTTCTTCTATGAATTTTACTATTTAAATTTATTTTCTTTGCCAAATCCTTTTCTAGTTTTAATTATTTTAGTAAAAGAGATTAACCTTGGGAGAGGATAAATCATTGAAATAAATTATCACGTATTTATTTACTGTTTAAATATTGACCTCACGTGGCTTTTGCCAGAAATCCCATCAGCTAAAATCTAAATATTTTTTCTTACATAGGATAAGACTTATTTTATTTTGTTTATATCCTGGCAACTTTGTAAAACTTCTTCTTTACGGAAAACAAGAAGCAGATTTGCTTAAAAATTCCTTGAATATATATTCCACTTTATGTGCAACCCATAACTTTGGCTTTTTGCCCTTGTGCTTTCCATGAAAAGTTATGAAAAATATACATTTTGGATACCCAAAGCGGAGTTGCCGTCGTGGTCAGGAGACGGCGCCTCCTGTTTGACCGACAATTTATTACAATCACGTCAAAACTCATTTGAATGGCCGCCATCCCAGCCGCAGTTGCTGGCCATAAATCAGGAGCTGCACTGCAGCTGATAATGCCGAAAGTTGGCGAAAATATTGTTGGGGAACCGGGCGGAAGTTTAACTCCGCTGTGGGCAAGATGCTCAATTGAATTGGCCGCCGACTTCTGGCCAGAAAACCCAAGCTCGATAGGAGCAGGATGCGCTAGCTGGCTTCTGTTTTCCACTGCTGGTGTTTCTGGGTCACAGGCAAATGGGTCAGACCCGGAGGAGCCTGCTCGAGGATGGGCCGCATAAATCACAGGGAAAGTGAAAAGTGAAAATTACTTAAATTCTATTTCCGTGTATCGAGAGGGAGAGGGTGAAGTGATAAAAAACCAATCTGATTTATCGACCTGCAGAGCTAAGCTGACGCATAGAGAATGCAATATTTCCCATTTTATTACCGCATATAAAATTCAGAATATTTTAATATCAGTTCCAATATAGATTCTATGGGAGAGAGGTTTAGAATTTAGGATAGAATGCAGACTTAGGCAATTACCTTTTATTGGTATTTTTATTACCTTTTTAGATCTATGGATATTATACATAATTTTTAATGAATAAAGCCTTCCTTTCGATTGCTCAGCTATCTTAACAATTGCTCAATAAACATTAAAGTAGTCATTCCCTAGAAAGTATTTGTTTATTAAACAACTCGTTAAACTTAATCTGTATTACTTCCAAGGTCCAAAGTCTAAAGTGCCAGAGTTTAGAAGTCCTTAGAACTACTCCAAACTTTATTTTCCTGCTGCAGATAAAAACCATTATCCCGGAGTCCGTTGGCCACTCACGAGAACCTGCATAAAGCTGCACAAATTGACTTGTTTATGCGATAATTTCGTGGAGGAGCCCCCAACAATTCGATTATTTAGTGATTTCGGGGGATTTCTAAAGACTGTCAGGGGAAAAGGGCAAGAGAAAAGAAAGGGAGGAGCGAAAGGAGCTTGGCCTGGACAGTTCACAGCTGCTTGCAGCTCACATGCCTCGGAAAATGAAACAAGATTTATTTAGTTGGCCCGGCATTAACTGTTGCCCTTTTGTTATGGCCAAGATTCCCTTCCTTAACCGTCAGGAACTCTTCTATAACGACTTTGTATGCACGCGTGTGTGTGAGCCCAAGGAGAGAACACATAAAACTCGGATGGGTTTTCTTTTCATTAAAAGCGGATTTACGCACACACACAAAGTGGAGAAAGGTGGCCCAGGACGCAGGACGAGGGCCAAGGCGAGGGCGAGGACTAGAGTGAAAGGAGCCGGGAAGTGAGAGCAGCTTATTGCACAATAAACACGAACACACACCATCCGCACACAGCCACACACAAATTATGAGGCTGGCCGGGCAAAAAAGTCCCCTCAGTGCTCAGATGCTGAGTCAGCGCCAAGAAGTTTCCCTTCTAAACTGTACAGATCAAAAAATATCTAAGAGGAAGGCTTTATTTAGGTGCTTATATACTTTATGAAGTCCTTGCCGAAATAATTACATATTTTAGTACACTTCATTTAGAATTTATTTGTATTAAAACCCTATTAATTAATACAAATTCACCTGAGTAAGAACCGCTGAAGCAATTGTAAAACATTTACTTTTAAAAAGTCAACGATTGTGTTCTTAAAGTGAATACATCTCTTAATCACATTAATGGAATATTAGTGTTTCACATATGTATGCTACTTTCATCGATATTTATATATATTTTACTTGGCTTTTCCCTCCCTTTTGAACATAGAACTTTCTCTCCGTGTAAAAAACGTTGGCGATAACGAATCCTCAGGCAAAGGATCTGCGCCATGTGTGTGTAAATGTGTGTGCCAGTCGTCAACTGGTCAATGTTGTCACAGACGAATGTCAACAAGAGATAAGCCATTCATTTTATTCATTCATTCAGGGCCGACCCCTTAGTTCCCCCCCTATATAATATCCCGCCCTGCTTGGCCTGGGCAGTTAACTATTCCGTAATTTGAGACTTGTTTGCTGTCACTCGAGACGAAAATAATCGACTTTGCCACGCTGTACATACTATACATATACATAGACATATATAGTAAGTCGTTATCCTTGAGGAATTTGGGCGCGACTAGTCTCCGATTTCGTGGGCAGACCGGGAAAATAGCAAATAAAAACACGTATACGCAAACACGAAGGGCTGGCTGGCCCTAAGGATTGAATACCCTGAAGGATACGTCAATTATCGTGGCCACTGGTTTACATAAGCCATGTGTACTCTACTCCTGCACGCATTTTAGGCCCAATCGGCTCCAAGGGTAAGCTGTCTTCTGCAGAAGTAAGTTACCTCATGCTGAGCTTAATGAATAGCCTTCTTTTCTATGAGCTTTGTCCTTCATATTCCCTAAAGTTATGTATTTGATTTGCCTTTATAATAAATTAATTTGTTCCTTTTTAACACAGAAAATATAGTCCTTGCTAAACTAATACTTGCAGAAATCTTATTTCATTTCGATATATCTTCCCATAATTGCAATACCCTTTTCTGGGACATAAGAACGTAGTGACGCCCCCATTGTGGCATTTTTTGTGGCAGGACTTGAATGATTATTTCTGTGTGTCTGCTCGTGTGGCTGAAGCCAGTAAGAAACCCAAAAGTCCTTTGCTAATTATGCCACAGAGTTTTGCTGCTGACTTTGCCCCGGCTCTTGGAAATAAATGATAGGATGCCTGGTCAGCTCATTCGCATCCTGGCCATGTTTGTTGACCATTTCTTGGGCTTTTGGCCATTTGCCCGAGACAAAACAAATGTAGCTGCATCCGGGCCAGAGTCGTCCTGGCTGGCTGACTGGCTGGCTGGCTGGCCCGGCCTTACACATGTACCAAGTACGTCCTGCGGCTGCCGCCTCCAGTTTTTCTGTGCGGCCACGCCAAATGCATTTTTCAACTGCTGACCAGGGCAGCTGCTCCTGGCTCTGCACAGAGAAAAAATTATGAATATATCGGCTTTTGAATATCTCTTTTTCGTTATGTTAAAGTCCAATTCATTTTCTTTCAAATCAACTCTATATTAATTGTTAAAAACATCTCTATTTAAACATTCATAAAGTAATTAATAAAATATCTTTGTCAAGCTCACCAAAATAAATTTATACAAAGAGTTCCAGCTAAAACTAAATACAAATTCTTAGCTTGCCAAATCTATTGGTGATTTCTCAATACGAATGCCATGTCTTTTTGTATAAAATATTAAATGTTGGCATATTTTTGTGCAGTGTCCTGGCACTGATGCTCCAGCTAGGTCGCCCGCCTCGTTAGCCACAGCAGCTGCTGGTCCCGGTCCTCTGAGCAGGGAGCAGGGAGCAGGGAGCAGGGAGCAGGGAGCAGCGAACAGGGAGCAGGGAGCAGGGGTTTTGGCCAAATGTTGCACGGTGAAAAATAACAGAGCACCGGATGTGTCGCCTCCCGGTACCCGGTTCCCGGAACCCTTTTCCCGCTCCTCCGGCAGTTGGTTTGAGTGCTGTTTGACTTGCGTATAAATGCAATTTACAGTTGCAGGCGACGCCTCATGAATTTTAAGGAGCTGGCAAACTCAACTACGTCTGCCACGCCCACCCGGAATTACTTTAGCACTCTCATGGTGTGTGGTGTGTGTGTGTGTGTGCTGTAGAGTGTGCGATAAATGCGTCACTTAATTGTGCGAACTCATTTCTGAAAGGTGACCGGCGTGCTGCGAATGCTGAAAGCCAAATGGAAATTGCAGTCGAAGGATCGAAGACAATTTCTGGCAACTCAGAACTCGCAACTCCCAGCCCTTGACTCGCATATTGCGTATACGCCTATGTGCGTTGGGGTATTTACAGCTAGCCCTCGCTTATTTATTGCACATGTTTTTATTGAATTCCTCGGCAGACAGGCAGACAGGAAAGAGGGAAGCGCAGATGCGATATAAATATTTATACCGGACGTATAATATTGCCGGCATTGTCCGGTAGACTCCCAGGACTCCGCTGCTCCATGGCTTCCCGCTCCTTAACGGTTTTTAAATTGATTTCTCGCATCCATTGTGCCGCAGCCGCCACAAACAGACGGGCAGCCTCAATTCCAGTCAAAGCTGCAGAGAACGAAATTGGATTAACTTCGACAAGATATCAATTTGATAGATTTTAATGGAGTTTTTCCTCTGCTTAAGGGTTGGAGAGCAAATGAAATATTCACTGAGATTGGAGAGGTCAAATGTATTTATTTTGTGACTTAATATAATATTGGCTATATTCATTTAAAGTTTTGGGTGGATTGTACACCTATTTAAACCTCATTTGATATCACTTTCTGCCTGTGTATATATATAAAGGCTATACAGCTACCAATCCCAATTCAGTGACCCTCGATGGCTGGGCATTTATCTTGCGACCCTTTTGGGCCCCACAGCCCTTTTGCCTTTTCGCCGAAGGAATTGCCTGTGCCAGCGCCTTCAGCTGCCAGAAATTGGCTTGTCCGCACTTAAATAATAATCAATTCTATTAAATTATTGAGTAAGCTGCTTTCGCTAATTGTGGGTGGTGAATGGGCAGGCCGTCGCAGTTATTACAGCTTATTTGGCGAAACTTTTCTTATTTTCCCCTTAGCTGCCTCTTGGCCTGTCATCGTGGCTGGATAAACTTTATTGCCAACTTTATTTTCGCATTTCCTTTCAGGATTTGTCACTGGAGTCCTGAATCTTTCTCGCTCTCTCGATATTTTGACTGTTATCTGGCGCATTACCCTGATTATTGTCGTTTCGCAAGGGGGATAGTGGTGAGCGGAAGGGGGCAGGATACTCTAACTACATGTGCCACATGGCAGCAGTCTCCGACTCCCTTCGCTTTGCTATCACTTCAACTGGACCGAATTAAATTGCTTGTCACAGATAAATCAACAAAGGCCGCATATATTATGCAGTTTTTTATTTCACATTTAATAAACGAGATGGCAAGCTGGAAAAGCAATAAATAAATATTGCATCGCAGGCAATCTGACATCTGTTTAAAGCGAAATATTTCTTTAAAAGTTTACAACGAACTCTCACACGAGAAATGCCAAGCGTTTTTTCTGTTCGTCGTAAAAATTATATATATGTTGGCCTCAATCAAGATTAAGCTTTAAAACAAATTATTCTTCCGAGTTTGAGCCTTTTGTTTAGTAGATTGCGATCTATTGGCTGTATAGTTTACTTTAATATTTTTCTTTAAAATCTTACTTTAGTATATTACTTTAATAATTTACTTTAATATTTTCCTTTATTATTTTACTTAAATATTTTTCTTTAATATTCTACTTTAATATTTTTCTTTTATATTCTACTTTAATATATAACTTTAATAATTTGCTTTAATAAATTACTTGAAAATTTTAATTAAAAATTACATCACATCATAGCATGTGAATGTAATATGTATGTTTAATATTTTACTTTAATATTATTATGTAATATTTTGGTTTAATATTGAAGTTTAATATTTTACTTTAATATGAGAATTTAATACTTTTCTTTGATATTTTACTTTAACATTTTGCTAATATATTTTACTCTATTGTTTTCTTTAATATTTTATTTTAATATTTTCTTTAATATTTTTCTTTAATATTTTATTTTAATGTTTTACTTTAATATTTTACACTTATATTTTACTTTAAAATTGTACTTGAAAATCTTACATTAATATTGCATTACATCATAGCATGTGTAATGTATATTGCCTATTTAGGCATATTAAGTGACAACTATGGTTAATTTGTTTTATTGTTTTTGATTAAAACCCTTTTTAGGCTTTAGGTAAAATATCAAATGTACATAAACTACATAAAAATTAGAGCTATACTTCTTTGAGCATATTAACAAATGATTTTCTCAACATTACCTTACGTCACTGCTCCTATTTCTCTACATTACCTTACGTCACTGCCCCTAGTTCTCTACATGTCCCCCACGCCTGAGAATAGCCTAAAAGTATGCTCTACTTTTTAATCGAGATATGACCGCGGGCTAACAGCGCTGTTAAGTCGCATGCACAAATGTTCGAATGGAAACCTGTTTTTTCTGTCTTCTTTTCACGAACATATATTAAAATTAAATCACTCGAGTGCCGAAATGCAAGAAAAAAACTATCTAAAAACATAAATAGCAGAGGCTGTGCGAATAGAACGGACAAATGTTGGCAAATATTGTTTATGGTTGTTCCTAAGCGCTGCACAGGCCAACTTTTAATGAGCCGAAAGGGCGGAGGGTCCTAGTGATTGAGCGGGGAGCATTTGCGGGCTTTGAGTTTAGCGCAAAATTAAATTTGCACACTCGCACCTAACTAAACTATAAACAGCAAGCTGTCGGGGTTGCCCGTGGTTGGAGGTTCGGGGTTCGGGGTTCGGGGACTCCGAGTGCGGTTTGAAAATGATTTTGTAATATTGCACACAAGCGGAGCGCTCAGCTGGAAATAGCTGAACGCATGGCACAAATGCGCATAAATAAACATTCCAGGACGAACATTCCTGTGTCCCCGCAAAGCGATAATGTGGGGGAGCAGGGGGGCGGGAGGATAGAAAATGCGGGGGGGCAACATGCAGGTAATAACCGGATGTGCCTAATTGAATAAAGCGTGTTTAAGCCGGGACAGCGCACACAGGACATTGCACCCATTCCCGGGGGGGAGCTCTGTGCCCAGAAAATCCGTTGGCCCCGGCGGACCGGAGTCCGGCTCAGCTGGGAGTGGCTCCTGGTCCACGGAAGCGGATGTTGCACTCTGACTGCATATCGCTTAATGGTTAAACTATTTAAATTTTAATTTGCCCAGTGAGTTCATTAGACCCGAACCCCTTGTGCTCTATTGTGAGGACAGTAACCAGTGATGGCAGCACCTATTCATAGATGGGTGTATTAAGGGGAAGAGGGAGTACACGGGTCAAAATATTTCCCAAAAATCATATTAAATTAATTGATGCGTTAAAGGGTCTTGTGATTCCTTAAGGTGCTCATTTAATACAATTCCATAAGCCAATACTTTATTTTTATATTACAAATTCAAGGAAACACTTAATTTTGCTTAGATTTTTTCAAATAATTAGAAACTTATATCTCCAAATATTACAAAAATAATTCAAATTCAAGAAGTATGGCATTAAAATTTCCTTAAATACTTCAGCAAGATTATAATTTATTCTTGCTGCAAAGATTTGTAAAAGCATTGTATTTAAGAACTTCTCTTGAAATTTATGTTCCATAAAAGGCATCAAGAATAAGTGACAAATTCCGGACATGGTCAATAATGTTCCGTCTAAGCTAAATTTATTTCATTTCCAAAGCTAATTTCCCCAGGAAAAGGACAAGTTAACATCACTGAAAGTAACGAGGTTCCCCCTTGCTTTCTCGGCGGTCTATTTCCGCTTACTTGCGGTGACCGCCGCGTTACGAGATCCCTGACTAATCCTGTATACATTTAGCAACTCACGTAGCCACATATGTATGCCCATACTATATACATATACACAGTGTATTCCATATCCGACTTACCTGCAATTGCTCTGCCCTCGCCTTTGATGATGATTAATGGAAACGAATCTATTGAATACGTGCCGTCGCCTCTGGTCCAAACATAATACCCTTAAGACCCCGGAGAGAGCCGAAATTTGTTGCCCTTTGATTGATTTGTTGAAGGCCCCCAAACACTGTTTAATTGGTGAATGCGATGATTGGCAAAATAGAGTTTTATGAACTTAATTTTAAGGCGATTTGTGTGTGATGACACATGGGAAGCGGAAGTCATGAACACAAAAACCGGGTGCAGACATTGTGTGAAAATTCTGGGGGAAAAGTCAGAATCCCGGCCGATTTGATTTGCTGGAAAATCAAATCAATTTCGAAACCGACTAAAATGTCAGAAGCCTCGGTGCTCGTTCGTTTTACGGCTGACTGGCCGGGCTAATTATTTTGGCCAGTGGCCACAGACAGCAGGAACAGGAGCAGGATGTCCTGTGTTGGGGATCAGCATGCAAAGTCCATTTACCGCCGGGTGACGCCTACACAGAAGACAGATTAACTAGCCATGTTCCAGGACCTTCATCCCGGAATACTGTGTGGCCCGCATCTCCCACCCAAAAAAAAGGCAGCCTGCCAAAGTAGATTACCAAATTTAACACTTCATTGGCTTTTTATATCCAGGACAGGACAGGACATGGACACGGTCCAGATACTCCGTCCCCGATGACCCTTTGCCTTTGGCATATTTAAAATTCCATTTGGCCGTTCGATTCGCTTATGTCCCCGAACATATTCCATATTTTATTTGCCGATTTTAATCAAATTCGCACTCAGCGCACCGCGTCCCATGAAATATTCAAGTTTCGGCTGTCAGCCAGATGTTGTGGGCTGGCCCCGACTTCCATGGCGTGTCATTCCCGATCTGGATCTGGTTTCGGAGCCTGCGGAGGGACATCATCATCATCCAGCCCACTGTCAGCTGCCAAAGGCTCCGCATTTCAGTCGCTTTTTGGCATTTTTATCGCCGCTCGCATATGAGTTTTCGCTTTTCTACGTTGACAATATTTTTAATGAAGCCGAAGAGTTGCCTTCGTTTTGGTCTCGCCGGCACGAAGTGTCAAATTAAAATAATCAGAACATGACAGCTACCGGTGTGCTTGAGAAATCCCTTTCAATATAAACCAAAAATAAGAACAAAAAACACGATAAAAGCCCACGCCAAAAGTTGAGCCGCAGAAATATGTTTCATTAGCGCGAATTTCGGCGCATTTCTTGCAACTTATTTCTTGCGCTTCATTAAAGCGACAAATCCGATTAGGTGGCCAGCCAGAAGTTCCAGCATTTCGACTAAAATAAATTGAAAATGAAATCGAACGTGAACCGCAACATGAACATTAGGCGGCCAGCGACTAAGCATTCAATGTCAACCCCCGAAACAGCCGAGGGCCAAGCGGGCCTAGAGGTCCAAGAGGGCCAAGAGCCAAAAGCCGCAGGGCGAAGAGTGAAGAGCGATATCCGAAAACCATAACAAATACAAAACCAAATAAATAAACCAAAGAAATTGAGCGAAATTGCCTGCCAGGTCGGTACCCATCTCAATGTTTTTTCGCAAGGGTTCGGCCCGGCTGGAAACTTGAGATTTATTAATTCTTAGAATGATTCCTATAAATTTGTCTCTGCATCTGACCAGGCCCGGCACTGGCTCTGGCAATGAATTGCTTTGGATGAGCTGGGATCGGGCAACGGAAACTGACAGAGCATGGAAATCTCGGGCTCGGCAACGGCCGATTTTTATCCAGATGAAGTGCACTTTGCCTCGGGTCCTCGGGCGCGGGTGTAAAATGTGGTTAATAAACCAAAACTCATAATTAATCTCCGTCATTGTACCTTTGCGGGTACGTTTAGGGATTTGTAAGGGTCATGATGGCATTAACTTATAACATAATAAGCACAGGGGCCTGGAACATTCATATTTAATTCGGTGTAAGCTTGTTAAGTCATCTCTGTTTAATCAGTTTTAAGTGGTTAAATCTGTTCAGTTTTCATGTGGTGTAATGGTGTCTTAACTACCTTCTCTTAGGCTTATATCATTGCCTTTGTATTAACCATTTTGCAATAGGCATTTGGAAATAAGACTACAATCGAGGTATGGCAAGCCTTCTAACTCTGCATATTGGCTTTCATCGCTAACCAAATCCTATGGAATCGCTTATCTGCCAATACAGCTCACACAAATATCGCATTTAAGCCATTGGCTTTTATGAAGCTGCCATGGTAGTTGCTAGTTGCTAGTTGCTGGTTGCTGCGGTTGCTTGTGGCCACAACACCGGCAACAGCGATGCCGCGTCGTGGAACAAACCAAACTCCCATGCTTCATGTTTGGTTATTTAATACATTTCTCATTTTTGCCAAACAGCTGAGCCGGAGCCGGAGACGGAGTCTGGAGGAGGAACCCAGACACCTGGCAACTGTTGCTCTGGCACACCAACTGGCAACACCAGCAATCAACAGCAACACCCATTGGCCAAGTGTGGCCCTACAAATTGCTTCCTCATTGGCCACAGCAATTAAAAGTAATGAAAACTTGTGCAGGGCAACAAAGAGTGCCACCTGCTCCTCCTCCAGTGCCACGTCCTCGTGGCTCCATCGGCTAGCCAGTGGATTCGTTGGATCCACTGGATACGTAGTCGTCGGATGCGGCTCTGCATTAAAGTCAAACAACGGTAATTATGCAAATTGCAAAATGGGGGCAACTGGCGACAGGCAATTTCTGTCAGGCGGATTTCTAGCTCCAGCTATAGCTCCATCTCCATCTCCGTCTCCGTGGACGTGTCCGTGTCCGTTGGCCACTCTAGTTCCAGTTCCTGGCTTAGGCCACTGGACAGTGGCCACACATCGACGGTGGCTGCGACCGGGCGACCGCAAGTGTTGCCAGTAGGAAATCAAATTAGCGCACCACCCTGGACAGCCAGCTGGGCAGCTCTGGTCACTAGCCTACACTGAGGAAAATATAGAGTATTTTGCATTACATTTTATGTCTATATTATGGCTGTCTAAATAGGCTTTATAATTTACAATTAGACCAGGGCAATCGATCTAGAAAGTTAGCTCCTCTTCTATTTATGATCTTTAGGATTATTTTTGTTTTGTTCAGTGCAGCTCCTAGTTGCAGCACTAGATCCAGACCGCAGATATGACCAGTTGTAGGTATTTGTTGCTGCTTTTGCAATTTCTGCGGTGGCCACCAGCACGCACAGCAACTGCCACGGCAACAGCAACTGCAACAACTGCAACAACTGCAACAACTGCAACAACTGCTCTGCATATGCTCATATAAGCGAATGTGATTATGGGACTTGGTCTGGGGGCATGGAAACAGGCCAGGGAGGAGGCGGCATCCCAGGGGGAAAGGAAGCTTCGGTCAGCGGAAAGACTGAAGCAGCAGGAAATGGCAGCCAGCGATCATCTTCTAAGCCTTTGCTAAGCCAGAGTCAATTTGCCTCCAGATAAGTGCGAGTTTTCCAAGTGCTGCAGTTGTGACTTCAATCCGACTTCAGACTTTAAAATTGGAGGATTGCCAGCTTTTGTTTATGCAAAATATACATAGATTGACAAGCCATAAATACTGTTGTCAGTGCCAAAGGGGATTATGCCATTAAAGAACAGAGTATTAGGCATTAAATTTATAGAATGTTCAGGAAATGTAAAAGGAAACATGTAGGCTTCCAAGGAACGCTCCAAAGTTTCGTTGTTTAAGTCTCAATAAAATTGTAGGGCCGTTAAGCCAGATATATAGCCGCTAATATTTCATTTACAGCACATGCCAAGTTCAAAGAAAATCAATCGGGACAGCAAACAAACTTTTAGGGCAACTGACAGCCAGACTAGGCCATTTTAATTAGTTGTGCCGGGACGAATCGGGAACGCAACTCCCGGCCAGGGACACGTTTTCCGATAATTGACGTTTGGCGTCTCTAAGACCTCCGGTCAAGTCAAGTCGCTCCTCCCCGCACTAAAGTCGGTCCTGGGGCTATAAACTTGAACTCGTTTCGCTGCGTTGCATTTGGAGTTGCTGCCGCTGGTGCTGCATGTTGCTGCTGCAGTGGCTGCTGCAGTTGCCGCTGCTGTTGCCGCTGCAGCTGCAATAAAGCGTTCCAGGTTTTATGGCCGCTCCCGCCTCTTCGGCTTGTAAAGGGGAAATGCAAAATAGCGGAAATGGTTCTGCCTGAAAGTGGAATTAGATGGCGAGGTGCCCGCCATTGGAGGTGTTGAAAACGGCTGGACTTTGAAGGCGACGTCTCGGGAGCGGGCCTTTCTGCCCTGGGTTCTTAGCCATGACAGCTGCGCTAATTGCAAACCGCCATAAAAATGCGCAACATATTCGAGCTGGGAAATGTGCAGAGAGATTCTAGCCGGGAGATATCTGTATCTGTATCTGACCGGTGCAGTGGCCACAAATCAAGTTTGGCTAAAAAGCATCGGCTTTAACATGTTTGCGAGCTGATTTAGTCAGAAACAGCCAACCAATTTGGGCCGCCACCCGCTGTTAGCTTCTCTTTATTTTTTAGGCCAAATTTGAAAGTTTTTTCCGGGCCAACGAATAATTAGATCCTGAATTTGGCCATGTTGAGTTTATACAGTGTAAATTGTTTTAATATGATTAAATATAGGGTTACTTGCTGAGGCTAACAAAACAATATATATTGCTTATTAAGATTCTTTATCTATATCAATAGCTCTCATACTTGCCTATACTTTGTCACCATTTAAAGTCATAGGAAACTATGGAAAGTACTTGTAATATTTTATTTTTAACTTTCCACTAATATTCCTGCTGAGTTTGATTTAATTTAGTTCAATTCTTGATTGATAGACACACACAATTCCTGCATTCCGATCGCATTCGACAGACTTGTTCGCCAGAAGTATGTAAAATCGCTGAGGGGACACTTTTTGGAGATGAGTAGCTCCGCAGAAACAGGCAGTTAGAAGCTGTGTTTGGTCATCCCTGTTCGAGGCTTCGACTCCTCGATTCTGTTCGGCTTTCTCGCTTAATTGGCTTCGAATTGCTTGGATATTTCGAGCCCCGAAACAACACAGATGGGCAGCGGCAGCGGCAATACACAGCTCATCAATACAATGGCCAATCCGCTGCGGAACCCCTTCTGCGGGAGCATTTTTCAAAGTCCGAGGCGCGTTAACAAAAATCCTTTTGAACATGTCTGTGCTCCTAATCAAAATTCCAAAAGTCATCAGCTCTTGTTTGCCGGCTCCACTTTGGGCACCCGGTTAACCGCCATCCGCCATCCGCCATGGACCCCCAAGCTCCCTTCAGCCGGGGATGTTGCAGCTTAATGACTGCCGGCCAGGAATTCTCAAGCCGGCGAGGAGCAGAAAAGAGAGGCAGAAATGGATTTCTTTAATTTATAATTTATTGATGTTACCGATTCCCTGGCCATGTCCCTGTCCCTGTCCATGTGCCTCTGCCAGTGTCCCTGTCCGCCAGTGAATTCCCAACAATTGCTCATTAGGTGCCGGGCATTAATCATCCGGCAGTGACCCAGAGAGCCCGGGAGACGGCCACTAGGTCATCCGCTCGGGAGGGAAAGTAAACAACTTAACGCCCTCGGTGGAGCAGTCCCGAAAACTTGCTAATTATCAACACATTTGACGAGATCGAGGATGGGTTTAGCCCTGGCAAGGAAAAGGCTCATCAATTTGGTGAAGGAAGGATTTGCTTTTATACTGAAAGAAATTTAAATTCAATTTAATGATATAATTAATTAAACAAAAACCAGAAACAGATATTATTTTTGACACAAAAAGATCTGTGTTTTCGATTATTTGTTTTTAAATATTATCTAAATCTTATCTATTAAACAAATACCAGAAATAGCTATTATTTTGTACAGAAAAAGATCTGTGTTTTTGGCGTTTCGATTTATTTCTTTTTAAATATTATCTATATATTATTCCTTTAGTTCTTTAATTCTCAATTTAATTATAGTAAACTGAGTATTATAGCTGTTTTTTCTCAGTGCAGATTGCAAGGGGGATAAGGCAGCAGCAGAAATCCAATTTCGTTGCACATCAAACTGTGCCACGCCCTCTGCAACGCCCCAAAGAAACTACCGAAGTAAGTGCCGAACCACCTCAGCCTCCTCTTCTTCTCCTTCTCCATCTCCATCTTCTCCTCCTCTCTTTTCCACTTTTCCCTCTATGCACTTTTATTCTCCTACGTTCTCCCTCCATTCTTCACTTCCTTAAAGTGCGTAGCCTGTAAGGCAAAGGGAAAAGTGATTAATATTTGATATTGTTCCAGAGATTGCCTATAAGGTGGTTACCAGGTCCGAAACGAGAGCAGGAGAGGGGGTTACGAAGGAGAAGAAAGAGAGGTTTAATAGGGAAGAAAGAGAACAGGCAAGAATGAGGGGAGAGGCAGCGAAGGAGAGAGAGAACGAGAACGTGTTGCAGGTGCCGCTGGAACGAGTTAGAGGCCCAAGACCGAAACAGGATACTCCCTATGCCTCGGGTTTGTCCATATCCCTTACCTCTCCTTCTTCTCCTTCCTCGCCGTTCTTAGGTCCTCTCCCCTTCCTCTGCAACCTCTCCTGTTGCGTCTCGCTCCTGTCTGCCAGCTATCAATCAGCTTTTGACATTTTTAACAGGAATTTCATGAAAATTTATTCGATTTTAAATTAAAATCCAAGTATAAAGAAAAAGGAGCGAAGTGGCAGAGAAGGACAGCAGGCACAATCCTTGATCGTTTATTAGCCCGCGAAAGGCGCCTAAAAATAACAGCCATTTCTGGAATTTACATAAAAATATCTGCAGTTTTACGTTCTGTTTATTAGGTGTTTCTCCCCGAAATCCCCACCTCCCCACCCTCGACAAAACAAAGAAAAGAAATAAAGAATCTTAAATGGCACTTTAATGAACTCAAAATCCATGAAATGAACGTCAAGTATTGGCCATCAAAATTCATTTGCACTCGAGACTCGCGGCTGTCAGGGAGATCCCAGTCCCAGACCCATACCCAGACCCGTACCCAGACCCAGAACTGGACCCGATCCCAATCCCGACCTGGAACTTAAGCCGCTTAAAACATCAGATGATTGCGGCTGATTAATCAGAGGCGAGCATTTAAGCCCCGCAGATCGAGCAGGATAGCAGGAGTTTGGGCGCTTATTTGGGCCATAAAAGTGTCATTTATCAATTCAAATAAAAATGAATCTGTGTTTTGGGTCCGCCACACGCAGTAGGTAAATGTTGCTCTAGGGATGCATATAAAAAAGAAGCCATGAAGTCATTACCGGTGAAAAGTAAATATCGTGCCTAAATTTAAAAAATATCGTTTACAGCAAGATATAATTATAATTTGTATATTTTTTATTTAAAATATTTAGAGTTTGTTAAGTAATTTACAGTTTAGATCAAATAATTTTAACCCAAAAAGATTCATAAATATTTTTTTAAGTATATAATTTTAATTTGTATATATTGTTTTAATAAATGTAGAGTTTTTTAAGTTATTTTCAGCTTAGAGCAAATAATTTTTACCCAAAATGTTTGGGCATAGCTAAAATATCGCCATCTAAAATAATATCGATTGTTGATAACACATCAAAAATATTGCAATGCCATCAAAATTGAATATAGGTATTGTTATTGATAATATCAAATATATTATTATAATATATTAGCCATATATTCGGCAGAGAAAAATAATTTATAAGATTGTTTATTACCATTAGTATTATTTCCATAAATCACACAAAAATCTTAACCTTGTAAAAACGGAAAAACATCGAATTTTTAGAGTTGATATCGACACGATATCGATGTTTTTGTGCATCGCTCCGCCCTTTGTTCTACTTGAAGTCTTGGCCTTTAATAGTTTTGGCTTAATTGGCCGCCGCTTTCTTTATGTTGTGACATCAATCAACAGATACTCAACTCAACTCAACTCAATTCCGGGCCCTATTCTTTTATTTCCAGCAAAATGCAGTTTCGATTTTACGTTCGCATCGCGCATTCCCTATTTGGGGTTTATTGCCCATCCGACTTCCACTGATTGGGTTCCAAATTCGAATTTCGAATCTCCCCCACCATCCCGCTTTGTCAACCTTATTTCTAATTGGAATTCGGTTGTGGGAGGGGGACAAACTACAATCTAACCGCAATGCCATTAGTCCGGCACCTGTCTCCCACTCCATTTTTCTCTATCCCCTTCTCCCTCCTGCACGCAGAAAATCAAACAGGACACAGAGTCCCTATCTGGTTTCGTGCTGGCATCGAATACTCCTGTCAATATTTACATTAATTCTATGCGCTACAAGCACGCCTCGCAAGCCTCGATTCAGCCAGCAACAGCTGTCCTTTCGGTAATCGACACAGGACTACAACTAACCAGGACTCCCCAACTCTCCCACACAGGCAAAAATGTTTTATATACACCCTGCGACACACCATGATTTCGTATATAGCCTAAAAATGTTATTTATATTTAAGGATTTGAAGTTCCTTGAAAGTTTTTAAGTTTATTAAATACAAATATAAATATTTATCTATTTATTTATATATATATATCTATGTAATGTAAAATAAGTCCCTCAAAGGGGAAACTCTATAATTACAAAAGGAAACTAAGAGTTACAAAAAGGAACTCAAGAGTTAGCGGAGTATCTGTAACAAATCTCCAGAAATCTCCCAAGACTTCCTGTTGATATATATATATGCTGCACGTTCGCAAAATCTTTCAAGATTTCTGCCAGATTAAAGTAGAAACTATATGACTTTGCAGTTGTATAAAGTTGCAATTGAATTTGTTGCAAGTTCCGTTTTTTCCCCTGGTGTACTCACCCCGGGCGCCCTTCTGTTTAACTCCTGCTGCCTGCGGTGGTTAGATGACTTTTATTCGTAAACTGAAACAGAAACTAAACCGAAACCAGGAAAAGTTACCGAGCAGCCGAAAAGTAGGAGCAGCGTTTTTGCTGTGGTCCCCAAAAAGCCAATGAAACTCAGCAGGGGAACGGGAGGGATTCGAGCAAATTTTGTGCCTTGTTGTGGTCAGTCACCCCTAACTGAATGCCATCCCCAACCCCTTAACGGTTTTGGAGCATATTTCTCGTTCAACTTGGTTTTTGTTAATTTATTTCAATTAGCACAAGAATGTGACGCAAACAGTTTCCGATGTGGCAGCTGCAGCAGAAAGAGCAGCAGCAGCAGCAGCAGCGGCACGACAGACACATGTCATGTGTATACACCCCTTGGCCCCATGTTAAGCATACGCCACCGGACAAAAGGCAACTTTGGCGGTGGCCTTTTGCGCTTTTCCCCGCTACTTGATTTTATGGCGCGTGACAATTGTACTGGGTATTTTTTCAGAAAAAAAAGAGCTCTTACCCTCCCCCATCTCGAATTGATTGTAGTGCAATTGCATTTAAATTTGCCAGCGAATTTCGTTTAATTAACGTCAACTCGACTTGTGCCCCATGCTACAGTCCATTGTTGTTTAGCAAGCAATGAGGCATGTCGTCCCGCCCTGAACCTAATCCAGAATCCGCCTTAGATCCGGTGATTTGCTAGCTAAACAAAACCAAAACTTTCGCCCACATGACTCGTTAAACTTTGGCCAACAAAATTCGGTAGTAATCGAAACATTTTGAACTGCTCTGCAGCGAGTTTCCTGCATAGTTGCACAAAATACTCGGCAGAAACATGCTGAGCATCGTGTTTAGTGGCCTGCTACTCCATAAAGTAAAGTTTGGAGTTTATGCAGAGAGTGGGCGACGCATCCTTTGTCCAAATATTGGGATCCCGGGCACTTTTCAAACGGCGGTTAGATCAAAACAACGACATGGCGAAAATTTATGAGCTACACAACACAAAAGAGCCAGCCAAAACTCACATGTGGCAGACACGAGACGCATTGGGTTGAAAAATACACAGACGAGGGACAGCCAGCCCCGAATCATTGAATAAAAAAACGAAACGAAACGAAACGAAACGAGACTGAAATGAAATGAAATATTTCATTTTATGCTCATAATAATGACACCATCTTCGGGGGCTGGGACAGAGGCAAAAATGTTATAAAATACTTGATTATGTGAGCCATTCACAGACTTCTGTCTAAATTGTGTGAAGTTTATGAACTACCCAATGGCGGGCCTTGTAAACAAACCAAAGGCCCGAGTGGAGCCACATCTGGAGTTGTTTCAAGTGTCCGCCTCATAAAAAAGACATCAATTCCGAGTTTGTTTGGAAATAATAATCCGAGAGGCGGCAGAACGAGATCTACGCGAAACTCATTAACAAAGTGATCCAACAAAACATTGTAATTATCGTGCCGTAGTCCCAGAGCAAGATATGGCCAAAAGGCAGCCCCTGGAGATCCGGATAATTGGGCACCGAGCGAGGGCTTCTCTATATAGCTCGAGGCTATTTTCAGCAGCAATCCGCAATTAAACACTCGAGATGGAGTTGGCCCTGGCCCAAGTGGACGCTCAATGGGATCCGCATTTGGCTCTGTTCTTTTTACCCATTAACTACGCTGAGGATTCTTTGGAGTAGTATGGAACAAAGTTAAGCGCATTATCAGAGTAATGTTCAATGGAATATGATTGTGAAAATAATATAAACGAAATATCTTAAGTACTTAGATAACTAGAAAAAGCCAAAGTAGACCCTCTTAGTTATAATGCATAAGAAGACAAGTGAGGAAGGAATCATAAGAGCACTGGAATCAAGTAGCTAGATATGCTAAAATTTTCATAACTAAGCCAACTCAGCCTTCATTTTAATTCCAGAAGCTTTTCCATGTTAGTTTTTATTTGGTTAATTAATCTGTATATTTAGTTTGAAAATTAAGAACAACAACATTTTTTGCCAATTTTTGACAATTTTATCAATTGCCTTATCAGTTTTTGAAAAATTGGCGAAAATTTTATTCCCAATTTTCTTAGGCATTTTATTGTTAAATAATTGGAATTTGAACGGCGATTCGGAATATATATGGCATTTGGCTGTCATTCCATTTTTGGCGAAATTATGCTCTCCAGAAGACCTCAAGTATGCGGATATTTGGGTCCTTACATTGGCATTTTTATATTATAATTTTAGGAAAAATCAAACTTAAGAATAACCATTATTGGCCAAAACAGCCTTGAAAGCAGCGATTCGGAATATATATGGCATTTGGCAGTAATTCCATTTTTGGCCAAATTATGCTCTCAAGAAGACCTCAAGTATGCGGATATTTGGGTCCTTAAATTGGCATTTTTATATCATAATTTTTGGAAAAATCATACTTAAGAATAACCTTTACTTGGCCAAAACAGCCTTGAAAACAGCGATTCGGAATATATATGGCTGTAATTTCATTGTTGACATAATTATGCTCTCCAGAAGACCTCAAGTATGCGGATATTTGGGTCCTTAAATTGGAATTTTTATATCATAATTTTTGGAAAAATCAAACTTAAAAATAACCCTTACTTGGCTAAAACAGCCTTAAAAACAGCGATTCGGAATGTAAATGGCATTTGGCTGTCGTTCCACTTTTGGCCAACTTATGCTCTCCAGAAGACCTCAAGTATGCGGATATTTGGGTCCTTACATAAGCATTTTTATCCCATAATTTTTGGAAAAATCAAACTTAAGAATAACCTTTACTTTGCCAAACAGCCTTGAAAACAGCGATTCGGTATATATATGGCATTGGGCTGTCGTTCCCTATTTAACCAAATTATGCTCACCAGAACACCTCAAGCATGCGGATAGTTGGGTCCTTAAATTGGCATTTTTATATCATAATTTTTGAAAAAATCAAACTTAAGAATAACCATTACTTGGCCAAAACAGCCTTAAAAACAGCGATTCGGGATATATATGGCATTTGGCTGTCGTTCCATTTTTGGCCAAATTATGCTCTCCAGAAGACCTCAAGTAATTAAATTGGAATTTTTATATCATAATTTTTGGAAAAATCAAACTTAAGAATAACCTTTACTTGACCAAAACAGCCTTAAAAACAGCGATTCGGGATATATATGGCATTTGCCTGTCGTTCCATTCTCGGCCAAATTATGATCTCCAGAAGACGTCAAGTATGCGGGTATTTGGGTCTTTAAATTGGCATTTTTATATCATAATTTTTGGAAAAATCAAACTTAAGAATAACCATTACTTGGCCAAAACAGCCTTAAAAACAGCGATTCGGAATATATATGGCATTTGGCTGTCGTTCCATAGTTAACCAAATTATGCTCACCAGAACACCTCAAGTATGCGGATATTTGGGTCCTTAAATTGATATTTTTATATCATAATTTTTGGAAAAATCAAACTTAAGAATAACCTTTACTTGGCCAAAACAGCCTTAAA